>WNGS01163813.1:6225156-6241270 GCA_020271785.1 Procambarus virginalis | reverse complement strand
CGAAAGACCTCCTCGCGCTCGTAAACATTTGGAGTTATATGTTTCGTTCGGGAACAAAACTATCCCAATTAACATAACAGAGTACACGAGCAAACTGAGAGAGGGCCTCACTATCTCTCCTCACAGAAACACGTCCACAAGCTTAATAACGAAGTGATCCCCTGCCTGTATAACGTTCCCAGCGTCGCCAGTATTCCATAATGACCCTGACTTACAGGAAAAAAAATTGGTAATTTATTAATAATAGCTCTTTCTCTGTTTCTTCTATTGCAATATCACTATTTCTCTGTGGCCATACACTCTCACTCTCTCTCTCCTCTCTCTCTCTCTCTCTCTCTCTCTCTCTCTCTCTCTCTCTCTCCTCTCTCTCTCTCTCTCTCCCCCTCCTCGCTCCGCTCTCTTCTCTCTCGGACCCTAATATTTTCGGCTTCCCACAGTGATTATCATGGCGCAAAGGTGGGCTATCTTGAGGTTATCTTGAGATGATTTTGGGGCTTAGTATCCCCGCGGGCCGGTTCTCGACCAGGTCTCCACCCCCAGGAAGCCACCCGTGACAGCTGACTAACTCGCAGGTACCTATTTACTGGTAGGTAAATAGGTATCAGAGTGAAAGAAACCCTGCTCGTTGTTTCTCGCCGGCGCCCCGGATCGAACCCGGGACCACAGGATCACGTGTCCAGTGTTCTGTCCGCTCAGCCACCGGACCCCCGGTGGATATGAATTTGTTATAGGCTGATGAAAGGCCTCCTGTAGTGGATGGCTACGATATAAATTGCCCTAAATGACCCTCCCGCGGTTGTTAGGTTTTAAGTCCATCACCAAACCTAGGTTCGAGCTCTTAAAGAGCTCTATATCCTTCCATTCATCTGCGGCCAGATTCACGAAGCAGTTACGCAAGTATAGTTACGAACGTGTACATCTTTCCTCAATCTTTGACGGCTTTGGTTACATTTATTTAACAGTTTACAAGCATGAAAACTTGCCAATCAACTGTTGTTATTGTTATAAACAGCCTCCTGGTGCTTCGGAGCTCATTAACTGTTTAATAATTGTAAACAAAGCCGCCAAAGATTGAGAAAGATGTACAGGTTCGTAAGTGCTTGCGTAGTTGCTTCGTGAATCTGGCCCATGGGTTCTAAGAGACTCGAAACCTGGACCCCAAGTGTGTGAGGTCCGAAGCTCTATTATCTTTTTTATAACTCTATATCCTCCATGACATTGTTCATTGTAACTTCTAAACACCACTTCATTATACCTGCAGCACTTGTTGCTGTATTCCTGCAACATCATTGTATCCTTCACTACAATGTATTTAATCATACTTGAAAAATACTTAAAAAATCTAAAATTTATACTTGAAAAAATACTTAAAAAATCTAAAATTTATACTTGAAAAATACTTAACAAATCTAAAATTTATACTTGAAAAATACTTAAAAAATCTAAAATTTATACTTGCAAAATACTTAAAAAATCTAAAATTTATACTTGAAAAAATACTTAAAAAATCTAAAATTTATACTTGAAAAAATCTTTTCAAGTATAAATTAAATTAATACTTGAAAAATCACCACATAGTTCCATAACATTCTGCACTGAATCATTTGCTGCTTCCTAGACTATACATTCTACATCATTCTTGACCCGATCCTGTAGAGCAGCACCCTACAAGAGCAAGGAGGGTCGATCCCTGAAACTGATCCTGTAGAGCAGCACCCTACAAGAGCAAGGAGGGTCGATCCCTGAAACTGATCCTGTAGAGCAGCACCCTACAAGAGCAAGGAGGGTCGATCCCTGAAACTGATCCTGTAGAGCAGCACCCTACAAGAGCAAGGAGGGTCGATCCCTGAAACTGATCCTGTAGAGCAGCACCCTACAAGAGCAAGGGGGGGGGTCGATCACTGTACCACGGGGTCTCAACACGCCAGAGGAAGCCAGGCTCCATCAGGTTGAATAACTAATGGGTGTTCCTTCAAGCTCCTGTCCATCACGGCTCCCTCCTCATACATAAAAGACGAAACCACTTACTGGGTAAATTTATGATGATAATCTCAAACATGCGGTAAACAAGAGAGGAAGTGAACTTGATGAGTTAATGGTTAATGGTTAAGGGTTCATTGAATGGTTAATGGTTAAGGGTTCATTGAATGGTTAAGGGGTTGAGAATATGAACAAGTGTCAAGAGGCAAGTTTGCAAATTTTGTTGCTTTGTGTGTTGAATATTTAGAAAGATCAGTTTGTGACTGTAGCTCTCCAAATAAGGGGAATAAGGTATCGTAAACTCTCCAAATAAGGGGAAGAAGGTATCGTAAGCTCTCCAAATAAGGGGAAGAAGGTATCGTAGGCTCTCTAAATAAGGGGAAGAAGGTATCGTAAGCTCTCCAAATAAGGGGAATAAGGTATCGTAAACTCTCCAAATAAGGGGAAGAAGGTATCGTAGGCTCTCAAAATAAGGGGAAGAAGGTATCGTAAACTCTCCAAATAAGGGGAAGAAGGTATCGTAAACTCTCCAAATAAGGGGAATAAGGTATCGTAGGCTCTTCGAAGAAGAGTAATAAGATACTGCGAATAAGGTATTGAAGCATACAAGGGCCTGCTCTTATACGTAATAATACGAAACGACCTCAGCATTTCCAGATTCCAGAGTCATTAGCATGAGACCCGACTCGCTAGCAAGGTGTGCAACACTGAACAAATCTAGAGTGCGTTATCTTATTTCACAATAGAATTACTGCTATCTTTAATTTCCTAGTAGCTACACTTTCCATTAATCACATTCCTCAACCTTGCCGCCCCCCCCCCCATCATCTTCACTATACACAATCTTCACTATTATACACACACCTTTTCCGAGGCAGAGTTCGTCTGAGCCTATAATTATATGTGGCTGTAAAGCTTTAACCCCGGTTGTGTGGTTGGGGCCGACTGGGGGAAGGGGCGAGGTGATATATTCCCTATGACTGAAGGGATGGGAATAGCACTGAAAGGAAGGGAAATCAGGGAAAGTAAGGGAAAGGGAGCTAGGTAATAAAGAAGAATGAAGGAAGGGAACTATCAGAGAGAGAGAGAGAGCACCGAGGCATTATCGAAGAATGAGAAGAGAAATTAATGACTGTGTGAAGAGGGGCAGGTGATAAAGGTGGAGAAGAGAAATGGAGGGAGATGCTAGAGCTCAGCTCCACACTATAGCGCTCCGATAAATAAGCAAATGCAAATTTGAGCCATTTGAGTGTGTGTGTGTGTGTGTGTGTGTGTGTGTGGTGTGTGTGTGTGTACTCACCTAGTTGTACTCACCTAGTTGTGCTTGCGAGGGTTGAGCTCTGGCTCTTTGGTCCCGCCTCTCAACTGTCAATCAACTGGTGTACAGTTTCCTGAGCCTATTGGGCTCTATCATATCTACACTTGAAACTGTGTATAGAGTCAGCCTCCACCACATCACTTCCTAATGCATTCCATTTGTCAACCACTCTGACACTAAAAAAAGTTCTTTCTAATATCTCTGTGGCTCATTTGGGCACTCAGTTTCCACCTGTGTCCCCTAGTGCGTGTGCCCCTTGTGTAAACAGCCTGTCTTTATCAACCCTGTCGATTCCCCTGAGAATCGTGTGTGGTGTGTGTGTGTGTGTGTGTGTTTGCTGTGCCCAGTTTTAGTGGATATATTACACATTTCACACACTTGTTGACGTTTAAGAGCTGCAATAAAGTCCCACAAACTCCACTGTTGAGAAATTAACTTCACCTGTCCTCGTGCATATAATAAATTATCTTACCTTATTAAGACTCCATATTCACAAACAAATGCATAATTCTTTGAAACGAGCTTTGCCAAATCACCATAACAATCCAACTACATGCAAGGTTATCATACTAAGATGAAAAACACCAAGTAATATCAAAGTGATCCCGTTTGCAATGTTGAATAATGTTCCTGAGCCACACAAGGTGTTGGTTAACGATGTCCTGAGCTATAACAGGTGTTAAATAAAGATATCCAGTTCTACACAAAATGTTGGATTAATCTGTTCTGAGAAAGGGTTCTAATTCCTGGAAGAACTTTGTCATTCTTCACTGTACGAATTCTAGTGAATTCTAGGGAGAATTCTTTGGTAGTCCATTCAGTACTACCAAAGCTAATTGCTTGACAAGGTGCCTAACCCTTGTATGGTATTACCTATGGTGCCTAACAAGGGCAATGTAAAACTGAGTAATAATATAAGAATCGTATTGCTAAGGATTCTGGAGATAAATCCCTCTCTAGAAGGATTTATTTCAAAGAATCTTTATTTAGTTTTTATTTATTTTATGTTGATATCATTCAAATATTTGAATGATATCAGTTCATATCTATGTGTGTTTTTATGTTTTTATCTATGATGTTTTTATTTTAATGTTGATATTATTATTTAGGTTTGATATCATTCCTTTATGTTATAATTTCGTACATTTCTGCAATAGTTCTTGGTTTACAATCGCAACCAATCATGACTCCCAGATCAGTCTGGCATTTAGTCTAACAGTCTTGTATATTGTCCAGTTGTGTCTGCTCATTATTTTATTATTACTCAAGCTCACAATCCTAAATTGTCTCAGCATTAAGCTGCAAATGCCAATCTTCCGTTAATTTTATTTGCATTTGTCAATCATCTTTGTCAAAGATCAAATGCTTAGACCAATAATGCCCTGTCCCCACGCTGGTTATAAATTTATACAAACTTCTGAACATTTTTAGTAAAGGAAATATGTTTAAATACAGTTATCTGTATTTATAATTTAGCCTTTTTTGTTATTTAGGTTTTATGTGTGCAATACTGGAGCTTATCTTCAATATTTATATGTCTGAAAATTCAGCATATTTAATTCTAATATCATCCAACTACGTTTTTATGAACAAACCACCAAGGGCCGTGACGTGGATTCGAACCTACGTCTGAGAGCATCCCAGACGCTGCCTAAACGTTACGTTTTTATGACGGAAGTGTGATGATAATTATTAGAACGAGCAAGCTCTTTCGTGTTTTATTTTCAAATTGCATTTTTGAAACAGACCGCTTGTTCTCCTTCGCTTGGATGGTCTTTCTAAACAGGTTTCACTATACATATATATATTAAATATATATATAATATATTTATATATATATATATATATATATGATATATATATATAGTATATTTTGGTAGCAGTCCTTTCCTGTAGACATATTTATTAAATATGACCGAGAAAGTAAGATTTATAATTCACACACGAATTTTCTCAATATTTCTTATGTTTCTTTTCCTGTTGATGTAATTGTGAAAATCAATTCTCCAAAATTCATTTTTTATTTCTAGTCTATATAAAAAAAATACATTTTGGAGAATGGATTTTTCAATTAACACAAACAGTCGAAAGAAACATAAGGAAATATTGAGAAAATTCGTGTTAGGAATTATTAATCTTACTTTTCGGTCATATTTAAATATATGATATATATATCAATATATATATAATATATATATATATAGTATATACCTCAACCGTTATCACCATCTTCCTACCTTTGTCCTGGTAATTTGTCACGTATCACTATTCATTTATCTCGCGTTTAATTACAATTCATTTACCAGCTGCCTGCTGATGCCTCCGCCAGGTCGAGGCTCCTGGCCTATGGGGCCACCATCCCAAAATACTAATCAGTAGGGTATTAGCTTTCCTCGTAAGCTGCTTTCAAATTCCTGGAGTGACATACTAATTCTAGCTTCCCATCTTGCTCCTTTGGAAGGCAAAGTACCGAGACAATTTTCTGTCCAATGGCCAAAACTCGTGCTTGGAAGGAAGGAATTATCAGGGAGGGAAAGCGTCAAGATATTATGATTATATTGCACTGGGAAGGGGATCAATATAAGCCCTGTCTGATGGGCTTATCAGGAAGGGCTTGGATGAACTGTTCTTTAAAACACTCTGGATGGGAGACTCTTTTTCCCAAATTGCTGAGCTTATTATAAATAGAATTTTTTGCTATGGCGTTTGATTAATTCTCAAGAAGTTGAAATTCTCGAATGACAGATTATCATCGGAGGGTATTTGGTGTTATGTGTATTATTCACTCTATTTGTACTCGATGGGGTAATTGGCTCTAGGTCTTGGGCTCCTGGTCTCTTAAGCAGCGCGATGAGTCACAATACGTGGCTGAAGAATGTTGACCGAACCACACACTAGAAGGGAAGGACCGACGACGGTTTCGGTCCGTCCCTGGACCATTCTCAGTACGATGTGGTCAGTCGACAATCGATCTTGAGAATGGTCCGGGACGGACCGAATCGTCGTCCGTCCCTTCACCTTCTAGTGTGTTGGCTGGTCAACCTGGTCTCTGTACCTTCAGCTTCTTCGTCTGGAATATATGTTTCAAAGCGTATTGGAATCTCCATATACAACTTCAATTGCAGATATGTCAGTCTACCCTCCACCTATGTATTTATAACACGCATTCCGTCGTTCACTAGGCTTTAACACTAAGAAAAAAATATTTATAATGTGTCTTTGGCTAACTCGAGGTAGTTTGTTTACAATCTGGTGTGTCTTTATTCGTACACCAGGCATTTCAAACAGTCTTGTCTGCGATGTCTATTCATTTGAGAATTTCTGTATGTAGTGTGCATGTCTTCCCCTGTTTTCGTCCTCCTCTTCAAGATAAGGCAAGGATGTAATTGCTTTTACAATCTTTAGCAATCTTTCCATCGTTAATCACACCTCTCAGCTGTGTGAGACTGGTGTGAGACATACAAAGTTTCTCCATTTGTTCATATGTTTATCACGAGAAGAATTCCACGCTGGTGCCGCTATTTCCCACACCTGGTCTGACGTTATGTGACAACAAGGTCCTGACTGCACTCCTAGAGTTTTAGGACTCTTAGAGACAGTTCTTATGGTTGCCAACTTAGCAAATGCAGCTGGTGATCTCTCTTTGAGGGTCGGTTTTTCGTGACAGTTCGATCCAAAAGTTGGGCCATATTGTATTTTTATCTGTCCTCACTTTCTGTACCATGTCCGGTCCCTCTTCTCAACCACACAGCTTGATACTCTTCACTGCTTGAGTGAAACTCAAATAGCCACTTTCTCTCATTTTGTCCAGGTCATTTTTTTCTGTCCTTGCAGTCTTAATCATCCTCATAATCTTTGCAACTGTGCAACATCTACAGGAATGAGTTGTGCGGTGTGTTTTGTGTGTGTGTGTGTGTGTGTGTGTGTGTGTGTGTGTGTGTGTGTGTGTGGTGTGTGTGGTGTGTGTGTGGTGTGTGTGTGTGTGTGTGTGTGTGTGTGTGTGTGGTGTGGTGTGTGTGTGTGTGTGTGGGTGGTGTGTGTGTGTGGTGTGTGTGTGTGTGTGTGTGTGTGTGGTGTGTGTGTGTGTGTGTGTACTCACCTATATGTGTCTGCAGGATCGAGCATTGACTCTTGGATCCCGCCTTTCGAGCATCAGTTGTTTACAGCAATGACTCCTGTCCCATTTCCCTATCATACCTGATTTTAAAATTATGAATGGTATTTGCTTCCGCAACCTGTTCCTTAAGTGCATTCCATTTTCCCACTACTCTCTCGCTAAAAGAAAACTTCCTAACATCTCTGTGACTCATCTGAGTTTCCAACTTCCATCCATCTCCCCTCGTTCTGTTACTATTCCGTGTGAACATTTCGTCTATGTCCACTCTGTCAATCCCTCTGAGTATTTTATACGTTCCTATCATGTCCCCCCTTTCCCTTCTTCTTTCTAGTGTCGTAAGGCACAGTTCCCTCATGCGCTCCTCATACCCCATCCCTCGTAGCTCTGGGACGAGTCTCGTTGCAAACCTCTGAACCTTTTCCAGTTTCATTATATGCTTCTTCAGATGGGGACTCCATGATGAGGCGGCATACTCTAAGACTGGCCTCACGTAGGCAGTGTAAAGAGCCCTAAATGCCTCCTTACTTAGGTTTCTGAATGATGTTCTAACTTTTGCCAGTGTAGAGTACGCTGCTGTCGTTATCCTATTTATATGTGCCTCAGGAGATAGATTAGGTGTTACGTCCACACCCAGGTCTCTTTCGCGCGTCGTCACAGGTAGGCTGTTCCCCTTCATTGTGTACTGATCCTTTGGTCTTCTATCTCCTAGTCCCATTTCCATAACTTTACATTTGCTCGTGTTGAATTCCAGTAGCCATTTCTCTGACCATCTCTGCAACCTGTTCAGGTCCTCTTGGAGGATCCTGCAATCCTCATCTGTCACAACTCTTCTCATCAACTTTGCGTCATCCGCAAACATCGACATGTAGGACTCTACACCCGTAAACATGTCGTTAACATATACAAGAAATAGAATTGGTCCCAGCACCGATCCTTGTGGTACTCCACTTGTTACTGTTCGCCAGTCCGACTTCTCGCCCCTTATCGTAACTCTTTGGCTCCTTCCTCCAAACTCTGTGTGTGTGTGTGTGTGTGTGTGTGTGTATGTGTGTGTGTGTGTGTGTGTGTGTGTGTGTGTGTGTGTGTGTGTGTGTGTGTGTGTGTGTGTGTGTGTGTATGTGTTTGATATTCCCGAGCATTGATATCTTCCTTCGATAATTTTAAAGCAATTGACAAAGCGATTAAACAAATTATTCAACTTTAATTATTGACTTTCTAGCTTATGAACTAGACATCTCTAACCTGGATTTGACGGATTTTGCTGCTCGCCCTGTGGCTGGCTGTACCACCTGCTTGATCAGCACCGATGTGTATATAGGTGTCAGCCTGGGTGGATACACATGTGTAGTCCCGCACCAACTGTTCACCCCTCTTTCAAGGGTATATTGTGATGTCATCTGGGTGAAGTGTGGGATCATCCGGGTTTTGGTCCGTTAGGATGCGAGGATCTCTCTCTGCTGGGCACTGAGCTGAGGCAAGGCTCCTCTTGGTGATGTCAATAGCCTTGTTGTGTCTTGCATGAAAGCCCTTAAAGCTCCCACAGTAAAGCTCATGCAGTGTATATTGGTCTGCTTCCACCCTGTTGCAAATACACTTGTATTCAGTAAGAATTGGGCCACCAAGGCATAGGGCCACTACTACACGGAGGGATTCTGAATCTAGACGCGTGCCTGTTGCCCATGTCAATATAATATTGATTTTCAAAGCTTTTGAAAATTCTAGGCTTTTGGTTAGTGTTGAGGGAATAGAATATGTGGACATGGAGGAGATGAGAGAAGGGAGTGTTTGGGCAGGGAAGGAGAAGATAGGGAATGGGCATGTGTTCAGGGAGTGAAGAGATGGGGGGGAGAAGGGCGTGTGTGTGTGCAGAGAGGGAGAAACGACGGGAAAAAGGGTGTGTGTGTGGTGGGGGGGGGCAGGTAGAAAGGAGAAATGGGAAAGATACGTTTGGGCAGGGATATAGAAGACAGTGGGAGTGTGTGATCAGGGAGGGAGGAAATTGGGAAATGGGATGAGTACTGGGGGGGAAGACAAGGAGTGTATATTGTAGGAAATAAGGAGTGTTTGTGGAGGATATGTGGAGAGTGCGCTAATGGACATTGGAAGGGTTTGAGGAGGTAAATGGTGCGAAGGTGTTTTACAGAGATAAAGACAGAGATTATTGTAAACTGTTACGTCGATGGGTGAGGAAAGTATATGTGAGTAAAGAGAGACAAGGAGGCTGTATGCAAGGGTAGACTAGGAAGGTGTATGAGGGAGCTCAGGGCACCGGATAGACCGGATACCCCATGCCCCATCATAGACTGAGCCCCGCCGGATACCCCATACCCCATCACAGACTGAGCCATACCGGATACCCCATCTAGCATACATATTTATAATGTCACAATTTCGTAAATGAGACAAGCTAAAATTAACTTTCTTTTAACAAGTAATTGAGGTGCAGCAAATCAAGTGCTTTAATCAGCTGTGGTTTCCAGGAGGTAGCCGAGAGGGAATCAAGAACTTGTTAAATCTCTGACGTTGCACTTAAAAACTTTCAAGACAGTTCAATTTCCTTTTATCTTTGCCAGGTGGTTAAGTTCTGGAAATGAGCAGCAGGTCTCGAAGCGACGCGTGGCGGAGATGGGGTATAGAGCCGCAGATAAATATGGAAGATGAGGAAGAAAGGGCAGGTTAAGGCAGGATGTGAGAAGATTAAGGGTGGTGGTAGGGAGGAGAAGGTTAAGGAAAGCCGACTCGACTCTTTTCATTTCCCGTTATCTTCTTTCAGGAGGATATTACACTTCCTGTTCTCTGTGCCACGTGGTCTCCTACCAACAGCTCCTTTTGTTTAAAAATACAGGGCTTTTGTTTAGCTTTTTAGGGTCCAATTTTAGACGCAAGTATGGGGGAGGTGGGACCATGCAGTGAGAGGTGAGGGCCATGCAATGAGAGGTGGGGCCATGCAGTGAGAGGTGAGGGCCATGCAGTGAGAGGTGGAACCATGCAGTGAGAGATGGGACCATGCAGTGAGAGATGGGACCATGCAGTGAGAGATGGGACCATGCAGTGAGAGGCGGGACCATGCAGTGAGAGATGGGACCATGCAGTGAGAGATGGGACCATGCAGTGAGAGATGGGACCATGCAGTGAGAGATGGGACCATGCAGTGAGAGATGGGACCATGCAGTGAGAGGCGGGGCCATGCAGTGAAAGATGGGACCATGCAGTGAGAGATGGGACCATGCAGTGAGAGGTGGGGGCCATGCAGTGAGAGATGGAACCATGCAGTGGGAGATGGGGGCCATGTCACTCACGGTATGAACTTTGTTGTATGGGGAAAAAATCATTATAAATCGGCTGCCATTGTTTTCTGAAATTTACACATACAAATCTTGCCACAAAATCTCGTCTGAAATTTCAATTCGGCCACAATAGATGGCGCCACTTGTAAACAATCCTGTGCAATGAATTCAGAAAAATAGATACAAGATGTCCTTCAATGTGTACTAACGTGTTTAATAGTGTAGTTATCCACATACAAACACGAATAAAAACTTGTAGTAATTGAGTATTATAAGAATAGTTTCCAGCAAAAATTATTTGTTTTTTGTTTTACCATATCTCAGAACATTTAAGGAACTTATAAGAGTGCTTCAAACCTCGTAATGGAACTGTTTAATACAATAGATTAATAAAAAAAATATTAAAAAATAATAGGGGTGGTAGGAGAGGAAAAGATTAAAGTATTCAGTGAGAATCCACAAGGTCTTCTCTGAACACTATTTATTTTCTTCTTCGAGGATGTGGGTCCTTTAATTAAACCAGTGGTGGTACCCCCAAATAGATTCGTTATAACATACTTTTAATAAACATACAGACTCATGATCTCTGCAGGAGTGTCTCCGGAACACGAGACTTTGTTCATTGCACAGGTGTGTACAGGTGTATACAGGCGTATACAGGAGCAGACAACTTTAGACTCCTGTTAGTTGGCTATGAGCTATAACCTTCCCTTTGCTTGTGGTGAGCCTTACCCACTAATTTTTTTTTCCTTGGAATCGACATTTGCCTATCGGTTAACAACAAGGTACAATTACTACTGGGTGAACATAGGCGAGCAGTTAAGGATAGGTGCTTAGTCAATCCTCCTCGGCCAGGAATCGAATCAAGAACCAAATTGCTAGCGAGGTGCCGGGAGAATGCGTTACCACTGCGCCACTAGACTTCTTCTAAAACATTGGATACGAGATAAGACTCTCTTCCAGGACTGAAGAGAACGATTTCTAGGGCTGTAGATGAAGAGAATAGCTTCCAGGGCTCAAGAGAATAGCTTCCAGGGCTGAAGAGAATAGCTTCCAGGGCTGAAGAGAATAGCTTCCAGGGCTCAAGAGAATAGCTTCCAGGGCTCAAGAGAATAGCTTCCAGGGCTCAAGAGAATAGCTTCCAGGGCTGAAGAGAATAGCTTCCAGGGCTGAAGAGAATAGCTTCCAGGGCTGAAGAGAATAGCTTCCAGGGCTGAAGAGAATAGCTTCCAGGGCTGAAGAGAATAGCTTCCAGGGCTGAAGAGAATAGCTTCCAGGGCTCAAGAGAATAGCTTCCAGGGCTCAAGAGAATAGCTTCCAGGGCTCAAGAGAATAGCTTCCAGGGCTGAGGAGAATAGCTTCCAGGGCTCAAGAGAATAGCTTCCAGGGCTCAAGAGAATAGCTTCCAGGGCTCAAGAGAATAGCTTCCAGGGTTGAAGAAAATAGCTTCCAGGGCTCAAGAGAATAGCTTCCAGGGCTCAAGAGAATAGCTTCCAGGGCTCAAGAGAATAGCTTCCAGGGCTCAAGAGAATAGCTTCCAGGGCTCAAGAGAATAGCTTCCAGGGTTGAAGAGAATAGTTTCCAGGGCTGAAGAGAATAGCTTCCAGGCTCAAGAGAATAGCTTCCAGGGCTCAAGAGAATAGCTTCCAGGGCTCAAGAGAATAGCTTCCAGGGCTGAAGAAAATAGCTTTCAAAGCTAAATTGCCTCCCCATCCCCTTGGCATCCCTCGGCCAGCTTCAGCGAAGCCGGCGACGCCACTCGTAGGACTCCAGTACGGGGTTTTGGCCTGAAATGTTTATCCAAGAGAAGCAGTTCACGGACCATGAGGCACGGGAGTGCGGTGAGCACACGAGAGATAATGAAATCCTGACAGAACCATTAGTTGCTCTGCGGATAACGTTTGTGTAAAATAGGAACGGCTTTGCCTGAGACACAATGAGGAGAGGAGGGTGGAAGGGAAGGGAACTATCAGCGGGAAAGCGCCAAGCCATTACGCCTATAGAGTACTTGGAAGGGGTCAGGATAAAGATTTGGGATGGGACGAGGGGAAAGGAATGGTGCCCCAACCATTTAGGCGGTTGGGAATTGAACGCCGACCTGCATGAGGCGAAACCGTCGTTCTACCGTCCAGCCCAAGTGGTTGGGACAGAGGAGGGTGGAGAGACAGAGATGGGAGGCTGCGGACACTGGGATGACGTGATGGGAAAATGGTTAATGAGAACTTCCTACAGGTGGCTCTGACGCCACCTGTAGGAAGCGGTCTGGATGCCGGACACTAATTAATGATCCGAAGAGTGTTTAAAGAAAAGTAATAACGCCTCAGGAGTTGCAGGAAGTTGATAAATGATGCTGGTTCGTGCCGACGAAGGCATTTGGGAGAGATGATATAACAACTGTTATCTTGAGGTCTGACACTTGGTGTGTGTATATTCACCTAGTTGTGCTTGCGGGGGTTGAGCTCTGGCTCTTTAGTCCCACCTCTCAATTGTCAATCAACTGGAACCAATAGGTTCCTGAGCCTATTGGGCTCTATCATATCTACACTTGAAACTGTGTATGGAGTCAGCCTCCACCAAATTACTGCCTAATACAATCCATTTATCAACCACTCTGACACTGACAAAATACTTTATAATGTCTCTGTGGCTCATTTGGGTACTTGATTTCCACCTGTGTCACCTTGTACGTGTTCTTCCCCATGCTAAATAGTTTGTCTTTCTCAACCCAGTGAATTCGTGTGAAAATTTTGTAGGTGGTGATCATGTCTCCCCTTACTGTTTGCTCGTCCAGGGACGTGAGGTTAAGCTCCCGTTGTCTTTCCCTGTAGCTCATACCTCTTAGTTCTGTGTGGTCGGTGGAGCCCGGAAGTGGTCCCTGAAGGTGGGTGGTGGTCCCTGAAGGTGGGTGGTGGTCCCTGAAGGTGGGTGGTGGTCCCTGAAGGTGGGTGGTGGTCCCTGAAGGTGGGTGGTGGTCCCTGAAGGTGGGTGGTGGTCCCTGAAGGTGGGTGGTGGTCCCTGAAGGTGGGTGGTGGTCCCTGAAGGTGGGTGGTGGTCCCTGAAGGTGGGTGGTGGTCCCTGAAGGTGGGTGGTGGTCCCTGAAGGTGGGTGGTCGTCCCTGAAGGTGGGTGGTGGTCCTGAAGGTGGGTGGTGGTCCTGAAGTGGGTGGTGGTCCCTGAAGGTGGGTGGTGGTCCCTGAAGGTGGGTGGTGGTCCCTGAAGGTGGGTGGTCGTCCCTGAAGGGGGGTGGTGGTCCCTGAAGGGGGTGGTGGTCCCTGAAGGTGGCTGGTCGTCCTGAAGGTGGGTGGTGGTTCCTGAAGGTGGGTGGTGGTCCCTGAAGGTGAGTGGTGGTCCCTGAAGGGAGTGGTCGTCCCTGAAGGTGAATTGTGGTCCCTGAAGGTGGGTGGTCGTCCCTGAAGGTGGGTGGTGGTCCCTGAAGGTGGGTGGTGGTCCCTGTAGATGGGTGGTGGTCCCTGAGGTGGGTGGTAGTCCCTGTAGGTGGGTGGTGGTCCCTGAAGGTGGGTGGTGGTCCCTGAAGGTGTGGTGGTCCCTGAAGGTGGGTGGTGGTCCTGAAGGTGGGTGGTGGTCCCTGTAGGGGGTGGTGGTCCCTGAAGGTGGGTGGTGGTCCCTGAAGGTGGGTGGTGGTCCCTGTAGGTGGGTGGTGGTCCCTGAAGGTGAGTGATGGTCCCTGAAGGTGAGTGGTGGTCCCTGTAGGTGGGTGGTGGTCCCTGAAGGTGAGTGTGGTCCCTGAAGATGGGTGGTGGTCCCTGAAGGTGAGTGTGGTCCCTGAAGATGGGTGGTCGTCCCTGAAGTGGATGGTGAGGCTTCGACTCTTGAGCGTCATGTTTCCTGGTCTTCACTATCAGCTGTTCATTCTCGAGATTAAGGAAAGTTTTCTTTGCGCGGTAAATTTGCCGACAAAAATTTCGTTTCATGGGCGATTTCCGTCTCTCTCGGATCACTGCAACATTTTTGCTTGTCGCTATCCATTTGGCTCGCAATCTTGCGTTCAACAACTTTATTTTTATCGTTTCCAAATATCCCCAACGATTCTGTAGTGTCAGAATCATTTCAAATGCAATATAAATTGTCTTCAATTGTTTTTTTTTTAAATTCCCATCTGTTATCTTGCCCACCGCGTTTGGTCTATTAAATGTTTTTTTATTAAATTGAGTTTTTCGGTGAAGACATCGTCAGTGTCAAAAGATTAGTTCTGATAAGTTTTTCCTACACAACAATTCGAGTCTTTGATCTTTGTCTGGCCCGCCACTATTTGTGTTATTGTTTACATCACAGAGGAATATTTCTAAGAGATTTGTCTTGATTGAAGCTTTATTTATCACAGGCCTTCACAGCTTTGTGATTAAGGCCTTTGAGTCATCTTGTGTCACTGAAGTAGCCAGTGTACATTATTCAATGCAGAAGGAGGAACCTCCCTCGCAAGACAGGAACCCTCGCAAGACAGGAACCCTCGCAAGACAGGAACCCTCGCAAGACAGGAACCCTCGCAAGACAGGAACCCTCGCAAGACAGGAACCCTCGCAAGACAGGAACCCTCGCAAGACAGGAACCCCTCGCAAGACAGGAACCCTCGCAAGACAGGAACCCTCGCAAGACAGGAACCCTCGCAAGACAGGAACCCTCGCAAGACAGGAACCCTCGCAAGACAGGAACCCTCGCAAGACAGGAACCCTCGCAAGACAGGAACCCTCGCAAGACAGGAACCCTCGCAAGACAGGAAACCTCGCAAGACAGGAACCCTCGCAAGACAGGAACCCTCGCAAGACAGGAACCCTCGCAAAACAGGAACCCCTCGCAAGACAGGAACCCCTCGCAAGACAGGAACCCTCGCAAGACAGGAACTCTCGCAAGACAGGAACACTTGTGCTGCGTCAGAGGTTTATAAAGCCATTGTCTCATTCCCTCCGGGCTTCCTCAGGAGGCTTACACTAGTAAGACTTCAACATGTCAAGGAATGCAGATTCCAGTTCTTGGGCCGGCTGCAGAGCCTCAGAAATCACAACGTTTGTTAACTGCCGCGTGGTCTGATTCTGGCGAAACTGAGCTTTCTCTGGTGCTCGGGAAGAGAAGTGTGGAGGCATCAGACCATTGGCGTTGGTAATTTTCTTCACTGACTCGTTGCAAAGGCAGCTGTCAGAAGCATCAGAATGGTAGCAACCACCTCGTTGCAACTCAGTCAGCTGGGATTTGGGGTCCCCCAAGGCTGTAAAGCAGGAGCCCTTGCTGCACGAGCCTGCAAGTCTCTCACCGAGGACAAGGCAGCAGAAAGATTAGATTTCAAAAATGCTTTCAACTCGGTCAGAAGGAAAGTAGTTCTTAAAGCAGTCTAGGAACTTTGCCCATGCATCTCTCTTTGTTTCAGCAGGTTCTTTCTCATTTCTTCTCTCTTTTTTAT
>WNGS01163813.1:6192805-6217842 GCA_020271785.1 Procambarus virginalis | reverse complement strand
ACTGTTGTGGCTTGTATTTTGAGGAAGATTAGTCGATGGTGTTGTCGGGATTCTTTGAATCCCACAAACCGTAAATAACAAATAACTAATACCAAATGAAGTTGATGTAGGATTTGAGAATTTAATATTATTATTAAACATAGGAAATAATTCAGTGATGTGAAAACAGCCAAGCATGGGACTAGAATTGGCCCATTCTTGTTTTGGATATTAAAGAGAAGAACAAAATTTCCACCACATTAAGGATTTGCTAATAAGTCGACGCAAAGTAAGTAAAATAAAGCCAATTATTCTTGAAACAAAATAGCAGAACAGCTAATAATGTTGTAGATAAATTTATATTATTTTCCATTTCTTTTGATGCGATATGTCACATCACCACTGAAGGTAGGTATTATTGCTCAGGCGAGGAGTCACACTACGTGGCTGAAATATGTTGACCAAACCACCACACACTAGAAAGTGAGAGACGACGACGTTTCGGTCCGTCCTGGATCATTCACAAGTCACAATTGACTTGAGAATGGTCCAGGACGGAGCGAAACGTCGTCGTCTCTTCACCTTCTAGTGTGGTTGGTCAACATATTATTGCTCAGTTTCGTAGGGGAGAGAAATATTTGTAGACTAACCTAATCTCACCACAAGAAGCTGCAATGTTCAAGATGTTTGACCCAGTGATACCAAAACACAAGTATTCCCGAAGTATACAAGTATACTTAGAACTATACTAATACTAATTACAACCCAATTATACGCAGGGTTCTTTAAACTTCTAGTGATAAATATATAATATAAATATATTATAGATTCCTTGTTATTATTTCTACATTCCGTACAAATTTCAGGCATAAATAATAGTGATGTTTGCTTTCTTGACGCGAGGATAAACTACCCAAACTGCCTTGTTAACAAGTGCTGTGTGTGTGTGTGGAGAACCGGCCGGTGGTACGCCTGTGTGTCACAAACTTAACAGCGCTACCAACCCTACATCTGGGTCATTATGTTAACTATGTTTAAAACACTTCTACACTTCATTATCATATTATTTTACCAGACGAGAGCATCTGCAAATGTTAAAGAGAACTTTCTACCTTCTTCTTTTTCCTTTCTACTTTCTTTCTACTTTCTACCTTTCTTCTCTTCTAAAGTGAATTTTCTACCTTACCTTCATATTCATTTACGTTTATTAAACAATTAATAATCAAGTGAGAAGGGATCACTTACTTAAGATTAAAACTTGACTGTTAATCTCTTGTTCCTGCTAACCTGTTAAGGAAGGTCAGGGAGGTCAGGGAAGGTCAGAAAGGTCAGGGAAGGTCAGAAAAGTCAGGAAGGTAAGGAAAGGTCAGGAAAGGTAATGGAAGGTCAGGGAAGATCAGGAACGGTCAAGAAGGTCAGGGACGGTCAGGGAAGATTAGGGACAGTCAGGAAGGTCAGGGACGGCCAAGGTGGTCCGGGACGGTCAAGAAAGTCAGGGACGGTCAAGAAGGTCAGGGACGGTCAGGAAGGTCAGGGACGGTCAGGAAGGTCAGGGACGGTCAGGAAGGTCAGGGACGGCCAGGAAGGTCAGGGACGGTCAGGAAGGTCAGAAAGGTCAGGAAGTTCAGGGACGGCCAAGAAGGCCAGGAAGTCATGGGAGGTCACGGAAGGTCAGGGACTGTTGGGAAGGTCAGGAAGATCAGGATGGTAAGTGGTCAGGGAAGGTCAGAGATCAGAAAGGTCAGGGAAAGTCTGAAAGGTCATAAAGATCAGGGAGGTCAGAAAGGTCAGAGAAGGTCAGGTCATAAAGATCAGAAAGGTCAGGTCATAAAGGTCAGGACAGGTCAGGGAACGTCAGAAAGGTCAGGGAAGATAAGAAAGGTCAGGTCATAAAGGTCAGGGAACGTCAGAAAGGTCAGGGAAGATCAGAAAGGTCAGGGAAGGCCAGAAAGGTCAGGGAGGTCAAGGACGGTCGGGAAGGTCAGGAACAGTCAGGAAGGTCATTGACGGTCAGGAAGGCCAGGGACGGTCAGGAAGGTCAGGAAGGCCAGGGACGGTCGGGAAGGTCAGGGACGGTCAGAAGGTCAGGGACGGTCGGGAAGGTCAGAGACGGTCAGGAAGGTCAGGGACGGTCGGGAAGGTCAGGGACGGTCGGGAAGGTCAGGGACGGTCAGGAAGGTCAGGGACGGTCGGGAAGGTCAGGAACGGACAGGAAGGTCAGGGACGGTCGGGAAGGTCAGGGACGGTCAGGAAGGTCAGGGACGGTCAGGAAGGTCAGGGACGGTCAGGAAGGTCAGGGACGGTCAGGAAGGTCAGGGACGGTCGGGAAGGTCAGGGACGGTCAGGAAGGTCAGGGACGGTCAGGAAGGTCAGGGACGGTCAGGAAGGTCAGGGACGGTCAGGAAGGTCAGGGACGGTCGGGAAGGTCAGAGACGGTCAGGAAGGTCAGGGACGGTCAGGAAGGTCAGGGACGGTCAGGAAGGTCAGGGACGGTCAGGAAGGTCAGGGACGGTCGGGAAGGTCAGGAAGGCCAGGGATGGTCAGGGACGGCCAGGAAGGTCAGAGACGGACAGGAAGGCCAGGAAGGTCATGGAAGGTCCTGGAAGGTCAGGGACGGTCAGGAAGGTCAGGAAGGTCAGGGACGGTCAGGAAGGTCAAGGACCACCTCTGGGGGAGGTCATGGAAGGTCCTGGAAGGTCAGAGACGGTCGGGAAGATCAGGGACTGTTGGGAAGGTCAGGAAGATCAGGGATGATCAGAGGTCAGGGAAGGTCAGAGATCAGAAAGGTCAAGGAAATTCAGAAAGGTCATAAAGGTTAGTGAGGTCAGGAAAAGTGAGATCATAAAGATCAGAAAGGTCAGGGAACGTCAAAAATGTCAGGGAACGTCAGAGAGGTCAGGGAAGATGAGAAAGGTCAGGAAACGTCAGAGAGGTCAGGGAAGATCAGAAAGGTCAGGAAACGTCAGAGAGGTCAGGGAAGATCAGAAAGGTCAGAGAACCTCAGAGAGGTCAGGGAAGATCAGAAAGGTCAGGGAACGTCAGAGAGGTCAGGGAACCTCAGAGATGTCAGGGAAGATCAGAAAGGTCAGGGAACATCAGAGAGGTCAGGGAAGATCAGAAAGGTCAGGGAACGTCAGAGAGGTCAGGGAAGATCAGAAAGGTCAGGAAACGTCAGAGAGGTCAGGGAAGATCAGAAAGGTCAGGGAACGTCAGAGGTCAGGGAACATCAGAAAGATCAGGGAACGTCAGAGAGGTCAGGGAACATCAGAAAGGTCAGGGAACATCAGAGAGGTCAGGGAAGATCAGAAAGGTCAGGAACATCAGAAAGGTCAGGGAAGATCAGAAAGGTCAGGGAACATCAGAAAGGTCAGAGAACATCAGAAAGGTCAGGGAACATCAGAAAGATCAGGGAACGTCAGAGAGGTCAGGGAACATCAGAAAGGTCAGGGAACATCAGAGAGGTCAGGGAAGATCAGAAAGGTCAGGGAACCTCAGAGAGATCAGGGAAGATCAGAAAGGTCAGGGAACATCAGAGAGGTCAGGGAACATCAGAAAGGTCAGGGAGCCTCAGAGAGATCAGGGAAGATCAGAAAGGTCAGGGAACGTCAGAGAGGTCAGGGAACATCAGAAAGGTCAGGGAACGTCAGAGAGGTCAGGGAACATCAGAAAGGTCAGGGAACATCAGAGAGGTCAGGGAAGATCAGAAAGGTCAGGGAACATCAGAAAGGTCAGGGAACATCAGAAAGGTCAGGGAACATCAGAAGGTCAGGGAACATCAGAAAGGTCAGGGAACATCAGAAAGGTCAGGGAACATCAGAAAGGTCGTCCGACGTTATGTACGTTCAGACTTGCTGCACCAAACACGGCGTAAAAGGAGTATATCTTGTGTACATGTGTCAGTAAGTTGTGATTCCTGGGGGAAGAGTCAGTGAATGGCCACCATTACTCACCCTGGGCCACCATTACTCACCCTGGGCCACTATTGTTCACCCTGGGCCACTATTGTTCACCCTGGGCCACCATTGTTCACCCTGGGCCACCATTGTTCACCCTGGGCCACCATTGTTCACCCTGGGCCACCATTACTCACCCTGGGCCACCATTGTTCACCCTGGGCCACCATTGTTCACCCTGGGCCACTATTGTTCACCCTGGGCCACTATTGTTCACCCTGGGCCACTATTGTTCACCCTGGACCACCATTACTCACCCTGGGCCACCATTACTCATCCTGGGCCACCATTACTCACCCTGGGCCACCATTACTCACCCTGGGCCACCATTACTCACCCTGGGCCACCATTGTTCACCCTGGGCCACCATTACTCACCCTGGACCATCATTGTTCACCCTGGGCCACCATTGTTCACCCTGGGCCACCATTGTTCACCCTGGGCCACCATTGTTCACCCTGGACCACCATTGTTCACCCTGGGCCACCATTGTTCACCCTGGGCCACCATTGTTCACCCTGGGCCACCATTGTTCACCCTGGACCACCATTACTCACCCTGGGCCACCATTACTCACCCTGGGCCATCATTGTTCACCCTGGACCACCATTACTCACCCTGGGCCACCATTGTTCACCCTGGACCACCATTACTCACCCTGGGCCACCATTACTCACCCTGGGCCACTATTACTCACCCTGGTCCACCATTACTCACCCTGGGCCACATTACTCACCCTGGGCCACCATTGTTCACCCTGGACCATCATTGTTCACCCTGGTCCACCATTGTTCACCCTGGACCATCATTGTTCCCTGGGCCACCATTGTTCACCCTGGTCCACCATTGTTCACCCTGGGCCACCATTGTTCACCCTGGTCCACCATTGTTCACCCTGGACCACCATTGTTCACCCTGGACCACCATTGTTCACCCTGGACCACCATTGTTCACCCTGGTCCACCATTGTTCACCCTGGTCCACCATTGTTCACCCTGGACCATCATTGTTCACCCTGGACCACCATTGTTCACCCTGGACCATCATTGTTCACCCTGGGCCACAACTGCTCACCCTGGACCACCATTGTTCACCCTGGGCCACTAATGTTCACCTGGACCACCATGTTCACCTGGACCACCATTGTTCACCCTGGACCACCATTGTTCACCCTGGGCCATCATTGTTCACCCTGGGCCACAACTGCTCACCCTGGACCACCATTGTTCACCCTGGGCCATCATTGTTCACCCTGGGCCACTAATGTTCACCCTGGACCACCATTGTTCACCCTGGACCACCATTGTTCACCTGGACCACCATTGTTCACCCTGGGCCACTAATGCTCACCCTGGACCACCATTGTTCACCCTGGACCAACATTACTCACCCTAGACCATCATTGTTCACCCTGGACCAGCATTGCTCACCCTGGACCCCGTTAACAAGAAGTATTGTCACACTAACTTACACTCACCCTCGACAGTGTTGCCACTGCTCAAGTTGTCACACAACGGTCCCGCTCGACTTGGCAACACTTAAATAATTCTAATTAATAATTCCCATTTACATGGGAGCACTTTGGCTATGGCGTGACTTTGTTTTTGTCTAAGACTTTTCCTAAGTTGTAATTAATTACCGGATATCATAATATAGCAACAACGAATCAATGGCAACGAGACTATTAAACAAGGCAGTTGAGCTGTTATCACCGGCGCTCGTCTAGCCTGGCCGTTCAACGCCTCACTCCACGCTGGAAAGTTCAGCTCGTCCGAAAATGCTGAATACCGGGAAAATGCCGCCATGAAAACAGAAATAACTAACAACATACCTGACAACTGGTCGCTTTCTGTCCCTCGGAGAGTTAGGTTTCCTTACCTGTAAAGGCATAGACACGAATTAGTCACATTTCATTAAAATGCATTTATACATAATCTCATATAACACATTAATCAATCACAATATGAATTACATTTTAAGTGACAATGGAGGAGATTGTTACCTTGTAACGACGGGTGAGGGCGCTGGTGTCTCTGATTTAGCGTTGTCACACACGCGAGGTGAGGCGGTGGAAGCGGAAGCCGTCATCTTCTTGATCATCCTCCTGCAGGAGACAATCGGGTGAGACTGCAGAGTGGTCCATTGCAGAGCAAGTAGCGTCGGTGGGAAGATGTGCAATGATGTGTAGTGGCGCTGCTGGGTGCAGAGGTTGAATCTCTGCGCTCGCTCGGTGCACTTCCTGGTGTAGTGGGAGTACCGGTAGCACTTAAAGGTGTTCCGTGTAGCGTGCCTTGGTCACTTGGGCAGGTGGTAGGGTGATGCCGTAGCACTTGAGTCCGTAATCTGTGGCGTGGGACATCATCAATGACATGCTGCAAGAGAGGTTGAGTGGGCCGCCAAGTTCCTGTATCACCCCCTGTATAGTTAACAGTGGTTTACGAGGTCTCGTGGAGTGGTTCGAGCTTGCTAGTGCTATACTCGGCAAGGTTCATTACATAAGGAGGCCCTCCATCTGCTCCCGAGTATGTTCAGGATGACAGTGCGGGCTGACCTGCTAGTGTAATGCGCCTTGTCGACTATCACACGATTGGTCTGCGAGAGCGGACACGTTCGTTCCCGTGGAGAACGTTTGCAGCAAAGTCCTGATCTGATCGTGATCTCGGCATCATTATGCTTGGGTTAAAGTCTATTTCCAGCGTGGAAGTTATAAAGACCTACATAAGAGTTTACAGTCTAAACAGCATGTATACTATATCCCCGAACACTGTCCAGAACTAATGGAAACTCAGTCTATTTACACCGAGAAGCAGGCACAGCTGTGTGTATATATGGTCCTGTTTACACCACTACAACATCCAGTTCTTATAAGTCACTGTAAGTCAACACTTGCTACACTTATCCGGCAGCTGCGGGAGTTCACTATAATCCACTAACTAAACTTTTCCGTAACACACCGCGACACAACCTCAACTACCCACAGAAAACGTCTAAGTGATCTGACCCGCGGGAGTAAAGACTTGAAATTTCAACTTGTCGAGTTTCGAGTGCTGCCGCTCGAAGCCCCGTCATTTTATCAGCGTCCAACCACGGCTAAAATGGTTTTCCTCATTCCCTCTGATATCAGCGCATTGCTCTAAATGCTTCACAACGTAATTTAACTGCAAATGTTTCAGCCATTTCTCATAAAACATTGTCTAAATGCTCGTTAATTCTGATTACGAATAAAGCAAACCACTACTCATGACTGATGACGTACGAATTTTTATTGCACAATGTTTCGCTCATTTCAGCCGTTTCACATCAACAAATGCTAAGGTCCTTTGTGGATGAGAGAGACCAAAGACGGCTGTCATATTAGTACAAAGAGGTCAAAGAGCTAAGGCAGTTACACGACAAATGACCCTTGTTTGACCTGTAATGCCCTTAGACGTTTGCTCTCTGACGATAAGACTTGGTGGAAGTGGTGATTATATATGAAAAAAATAATCGGAAACTGAATAATTTTTGAGACGTGTGTGTCAACGATGACCTGTGGATGGTCCACCCACACTCCCACTCACTCTGGCAACTGTGGGAGCTGTACACTCTAAGCTCCAGTCATCCCACTCACTCTGAAGACTGTGGGAGCTGTACACTCTAAGCTCCAGTCCTCCCACTCACTCTGAAGACTGTGGGAGGTATACACTCTTAGCTCCAGTCCTCCCACTCACTCTGAAGACTGTGGGAGGTATACACTCTTAGCTCCAGTCCTCTCACTCACTCTGAAGACTGTGGGAGGTATACACTCTTAGCTCCAGTCCTCCCACTCACTCTGAAGACTGTGGGAGCTGTAAACTCTTAGCACCAGTACTCCCACTCACTCTGGCAACTGTGGAAGGTTTACACTCTAAGCTCCAGTCCTCCCACTCACTCTGAAGACTGTGGGAGGTATACACTCTTAGTTCTAGTCCTCCCACTCACTCTGGCAACTGTGGAAGGTGTACATTCTAAGCTCCAATCCTCCCAATCACTCTAACATAGAAATTTATCACATAATAATATTGACTTATATACGAGAACAAAAAAATGTTTAACATACAATGTGTAAAGCTTGACGAGTGCGTCTCCGGCCGCTGCCTGAAACAAGCCTAGTCAGAGGATGGATTGTTTCAGCTCTCGACAACACGACTCCCGCGGGTCAGACCATTTAGACGTTTCCTAAAGGTAGTGGAGGTTGTGTCGCGCTGAGTGATGGAAAAGTTTAGTTAGTGGATAATAGTGAGCTCCCGCAGCTGCCGGATAAGTGTAGCAGGTGTTGACTTACAGTGACTTATAAGGACTGGATGTTGTAGTGGTGTAAACAGGACCATATATGTACACACAGCAGCATTTACACAGCCTGCTTCTCGGTGTAAATAGACTGAGTTTACACACCACGACCACCAACCCCACACTGCTACGGGCGGGAGTGTTTGGGTTTGCCTCGTCACAGTGAGACAACGCTAAATTAGGGACACCAGCGCCCTCACCCGTCGTTATAAGGTAACAATCTCTTCCATTGTCACTTAAAATGTAACAGTTCATATTGTGATTGATTAATGTGTTATATGAGATTATGTATAAATACATTTTAATGAAATGTGACTAATTCGTGTCTATGCCTTTACAGGTAAGGAAACCTAACTCTCCGAGGGACAGAAAGCGACCAATTATCAGGTATGTTGCTAGTTATTTCTGTTTTCATGGCGGCATTTTCCTGGTGTTCAGCATTTTCGGACGAGCTGAACTTTCCAGGGTGGAGTGAGGCGTTGAACGGCCAGGCTAGACGAGCGCCGGTGATAACAGCTCAACTGTCTTGTTTAATAGTCTCGTTGCCATTGATTCGTTGTTGCTATATTATGATATCCGGTAATTAATTACAACTTAGGAAAAGTCTTAGACAAAAACAAAGTCACGCCATAGCCAAAGTGCTCCCATGTAAATGGGAATTATTAATTAGAATTATTTAAGTGTTGCCAAGTCGAGCGGGACCGTTTGAATGACAACTTGAGCAGTGGCAACACTGTCGAGGGTGAGTGTAAGTTAGTGTGACAATACTTGTTGTTAACGGGGTCCAGGGTGAGCAATGCTGGTCCAGGGTGAACAGTTGGTGGCCCAGGGTGAACAATGGTGGTCCAGGGTGAACAGTTGGTGGCCCAGGGTGAGCAATGCTGGTCCAGGGTGAGCAGTTGTGGCCCAGGGTGAACAATGGTGGTCCAGGGTGAACAATGGTGGTCCAGGGTAAACAATGGTGGTCCAGGGTGAACAATGGTGGCCCAGGGTGAACAATGGTGGTCCAGGGTGAACAATGGTGGTCCAGGGTGAACAATAGTGGTCCAGGGTGAACAATAGTATCCCAGGGTGAACAAAACAACGGCTCTGGGGTGTTGGAGGCGCGTTTATGACCGGAACGTGAGGTGACTTGCCTGTCTTCTAGGTGAACTGAGCCGGGTCGTAGTGTCTAGGTCATCTTGGGGTCATATTGGGGTCATCTTGGGGTCATCGTCAGTGTTCAATGGTGGTCCTGTCCGGGAGCTGATTTATACACAGAGCGGTGAACAAGAGACTTTGTTATAGGCTGACAAGAGTGTTGATTAAGCAGCAGTTAAGGATCTGGGATGGGACGGGGGGAAGGAATGGTGTCCAACCACTTGGACGGTCGGGGATTGAACACCAGACCTGCATGAAGCGAGGTAACTTTAAGACGTTACCTAAACATACCACGAAGGCTCAAACCTGTTAATATATTATTAAACGAATTGTCTTATGGACAGATTTTCTTTTAAACAATGGTTTCTATGACAACTGGTGGTGCGCCTTCCGGCCTAGCTGGTAAAGTCACTGGTTCGTAAATGTGTTTGTACTATAAGTCTGTAATCCACAGGAAAGTTTTCACTGTGTTATACATGAGAATAATTTGCTTAAAAAAGATGCATTAAAAAATATGAAGAAATTATGCAAATGATGACCATGGGATAAATGTTATCTTTGCGTTTGCTTTGAAAAAAAAGAGATAGTTTTCAGAATTTACTGAGCGCGGAAAATTCTTTAAACATAGGACTACTTGGGTACAACAATGGTTGATAGGTTAGTAGAGGATCTGCCCAGAAACGATTTGTTGAGTACTTGGATGAAATGTTTTTTGTAATAACAAAATATCAATTCCTTGTCGAGAATCATCTGCCATTGTTTTGTGTTGTTTATGTATGCAGAAATGAACATTGAAATTCTCGAACTCTATTCATGAATATATTGACTGAGACAAATCTTACAATGTCAATATTAAAAGTATTTTCATCGACATATTCACGAGATTCATTGTCTTTAAATTATGAAATTGATCAAATCTAATTATAGCAATAGACTTAAATGATGAGACTAGCGCTGATGCATAATTAACAATTAACTAACTACAAACCAGTCATAAACAAAGCCGTTATTGGTGCAGCAGGAAATCTCTCACTAAAAGTAAGACATGCTTATTTCCCTTTAAGAATGCTTGCAAAAAAAATTTCTGCGTGGACGCACGAGACAATTATTTTTTTTTAGATTATCGTCAGTTATGACACATGGTTTAAAGAAAAAGGTTAGGTTAGGTTAGGTTAGGTTAGGTTACCTGACTGTATGACACAGACATACGGGTTCCAGTCGGCAGGAAGCCTGAATTAAGGCATGAAAGGGGAAGAAATACCATTATTGTCAATGTTAAGTTGTCAATGTCAAGTTGTCAATGTCAAGTTGTCAATGAATAGCATAAACTAAACTGAAGTCACGCAGCAATTTTGAAAAAATAAATATGTGTCTAGTTTAATTAAGCAACATCAAAGATGTAATTCTATAAGCTTATTATTCAGTTATATCAACGTTATAGTTCATGGTCCGAGTTCATACTTAAAGGCTTGAAATAATGTGTCAACTAGGGTTAAATAAGCTAAATCAACGCCAATTGACTATAATGAAAGGTCAGAGTTCAGAACCAAAGTTATAGGTCACAGTTTAAGGTCAATAATCGGGTCTAAATCAATATAATCGTAAAAGTTTGAAGAGAAGTTTGTAAGGTGAGAAAGCGTGACCTCTTGCATGACCCGGAGTCCAGGTCAACTTCTCTATTCTTACATATAAACTTAGGTCGTTCCATGGTTAATGAGCTCTTCACACCTGCCTCGGAGACGGGAGGGAGGTGTAGTGGAAAGGTATAGGGAGGGGGGGGATGTATGTGAGTGAAGGAACTGTGTGGAAGGGAGGGTGTCGGTGTAGATATGGGACAGGGAGGAAGGAGGGATACGGAAGGAGGGTTTAACCTGACGAAATTAAGGGATTCATAACTGGTCACTTTTATTGTATAACAATACCTTTTTCGAGCTTTTTTTTCTTAAATAGATGTTCCTATAGAATCTCTCGTCATTCAGGCGAGACTGTGTACCTTTCCGACAAATACTATTCACTAGGACATGTTTGTGTTGGTTTTCCTGTTGTGAAAAAACAAGCCATTGTTGTCTGGCTGTTGTGTGCGCTGAATGTTCTGTTCAAATTAGAAATATTTAGGGTTTATTTAATTCGTTTGTGGTTGTATTGTCTATTTTCTTTTACTGATCGTAACTCTTCTATTCATTCGCTTCCTCCTTGTCCTTGTCCTCTTCCCCCTCCTAATCCTTTTCTTTATCCTCATCCTCCTAATCCTCTGTCTTTTTGCAAAAAACAAAAAACAAAAATAATGTTTTGCAATCATTTTAACCCTTACCATCAATGAATTTTTGTCATCCTTGCCCTCACTTCACCATCACCTCACTATCTCCTCACTATCACCTCCCTGCAACTCACCTCTCAATGACCACCATGCACCTCACCTCACCATCACCTCCCTGACACCATTCATCATAACTTATTCTCGTGAGTCTACAAACTCTCCATATTACCAAACTTGAAGACCCGTATTAACACTGACGAACGTAAATAAACAGTTGCTCGGCATTGTATTGTGACATAATGTCTGGAACTTAGATTGTGACAATAAGACTTGAAATATTTATACTGACAGTTACTGAGAGCTGCATATGGTGACTTTTAACCTGAGACTTATATATTTCGAATATTTCTAAAACTGAGATGCTGGAAAGTTTCATCTGTGTTGAAACTTTGAATTTACCTTGAATTTATATGGTAAACCTTGAATTTATAAACCTTGATAACACTTTGAATTTATATGGTGACATTTGCTCTGGAATATATATTTATATATATATATATATATATATATATATATATATATATATATATATATATATATATATGTGAGAAAGCTGCATGAACGCGCAAGCCATATATCACTAAGAACTCTTTGACCCGGCCAGGATTCGAACCCATGCCGTCCAGGATCACCCCTAAACGTACACAGTACCGTGACCACCGCACCAATGATCGTCTGCATTATATATATATATATATATATATATATATATATATATATATATATATATATATATATATATATATATATGTCGTACTTAGTAGCCAGAACGCACTTCTCAGCCTACTATGCAAGGCCCGATTTGCCTAATAAGCCAAGTTTTCATTAATTAATTAATTTTCGACTACCTAACCTACCTAATCTAACCTAACCTAACTTTTTCGGCTACCTAACCTAACCTAACCTATAAAGATAGGTTAGGTTAGGTTAGGTAGGGTTGGTTAGGTTCGGTCATATATCTACGTTAATTTTAACTCCAATAGAAAATAATTGACCTCATACATAATGAAATGTGTAGCTTTATCATTTCATAAGAAAAAAAATAGAGAAAATATATTAATTCAGGAAAACTTGGCTTATTAGGCAAATCGGGCCTTGCATAGTAGGCCGAGTTCGACGTTCTGGCTATTAGGTACAACATATATATATATATATATATATATATATATATATATATATATATATATATATATATATATATATATATATATATATATATATATATATATATATATATATATATATATATATATATATATATATACACTGAGACTCTTCCAAGAACTTGTATACTTATATTAGTACGTAATTGAATACATAACTTTCAACAGATTAAAATACTTTTTAGCAAAATTTCAACTTCAATTGATCTACCTTTACATTATGTTGTTAAATAAGAATATAAATATAGGTAAACTTGTACTAACCTTACGTAACCCAACTAAACTTGTCCTAACCGTACATAGGGTTGGATAAAACTCCTTCCTTCTCCATGGGAGGCATTTTATCCAACCTTAAACCATCTGTGATGCTCAGTATAAAATCCAATTGAATCCTATCGAAGATTAATGAGGCTACCCGTAAGCATCTGGCCTCCATCCTTAGATGTACAAACATAGACATTTTCCCTTTGCAGACATCGGCGTGTCAGGGAACAAGTAGAGCAGTGGCTAGACATTTAGATCTCTGTGCCTCTTAATAATTCTTTATCAACTGTGCCATGCTCAGTCTCGTATATGGCTTATGAGAGGCTTAGGTGGGGCCCGGTCGGCCGAGCGGACAGCACGCTGGACTTGTGATTAGTACATCATTTTTGCTACGTTGTGACAACTTGAGATGACGGGTTAATATATTAGCGAAAGAGAGAGAGAAAGAAAGGCATATAGAAAACGAGAGACGTAAAAATAAATACTAAAAAGAAAACGAGAGCTGGAAGCATAAAGAGAAAGAGGGAGAGGAAACATTTAATAATAGACGAACCAAGAAAAAAACAATACCACTAAATATCTCAATTACTTAAGCTACTGGTGATGGGATCCACGACATGTGGAATAACATTAATTGTCACTTATTGAACGAGGTGATTGAACAGACGATCGTCTCGGGTAATTATGAATGGCGGGGCGCCGAACTTGTCAAGCAACCTGAACAATAAAGTGTTATTGCGAATGTTTATGTTTTTGTACGTAAATGTAAATGCGAATGTTTTTTTGTTTTTGAATGTTTTGTTTTATTTGTTATTCTTATTGTTTGGTTATACTGTGGCAGTTTTATTGCTATTGATAAGTATTTGCTTTCTCTCTGACTCTCTCTCTCTCTCTCTCTGTCTCTGTCTCTGTCTCTGTCTCTGTCTCTGTCTCTCTCTCTGTCTCTCTCTCTCTCTCTCTCTCTCTCTCTCTCTCTCTCTCTCTCTCTCTCTCTCTCTCTCTCTCTCTCTCTCTCTCTCTGTCTCTCGCTATTCACATTCTTGCCATCCTTTTCCCTCCTCTAGCACCTCCCTCTCCGCCACCTCTCCTTGCTCTCCTTCCTCGTTCCTTTGAAGTGGACGTATTTAATGCATCTGCAGAGCCTCTTGTGCATAAGAGAAGAGGTACGCTGCCCCTCTGCCGGCCTTTCATCGCCCGGAGCTTCTTCTCATGTTTATATTTGGGTAAATTACTCGGCGTTAGCGTTAAGTGCTTCCAGTGGGTGATTTAAATTCGCAAAGCCGAAGAGCTGTTGTCTTATTAGTTATTTGTTGATACACTTTCTAGCGTGGGAGGTTGAGTGGGTGTTTCAACATGGGAGGTTGAGTGGGTGTCTCCGACAGAATCGCCAATTTCCACGATTCGTACTCTGCCGTACTCTGCCGGCAGAGTAGGGCATAGCGAACTCTACGTACTTCAGCGTACTCTGCCTTAAGAGGAATTGATGTCTCTCTAGAGTGCCCGACGGTGTCCTCCGTGGAGTGCCACAACACCCTCAGCTCTAGACCTCTCAGATGGGGACCTACTCCCCTCCCTAGGTGACCCTGTTCACCTCAGGGGAGCACCTCGGTCGTAATGCGGAGCTGGGTTCGCATCGAACCCCAGCCTGGCACCCTGCAGTGAGGTAGGTAACTCGACCTCTCCCTAGTTTCCTTGCTGGGGGCGTCCGGAAACTCAAGGTTGACCTAGGTCGAGCTGTCCGTCCATATGTTGACCAGACCACACACTAGAAGGTGAAGGAACGACGACGTTTCGGTCCGTCCTGGACCATTCTCAAGTCGAGAATGGTCCAGGACAATAACCATATGTCCGTCCATATGGTTATTGACAAGGTCATAATCTTGACTCGCCTTCCTCTGCGGTGAAGTAATATTTCCAACGCAGCGGGATGTCGCCTCTCCCAGGTCTAATGCTTCTTCAACAGCAGTGTGGTGCTCACTTAACCTCACCACAATACTTAACATAAATGAAGAGGAAGGAAACACAGTAGTAACCTATATTTTGTTTACTCACAATTGGCTGCACTATACTGGGCAGTAAAGGTCTCTCTCTCTAAATCAGTCCGTGGGAGGGCAATTTAACTATCTTATAGATCGTAGACTCGTAGATCGTAGGCGTGCAGCGTAGCTCTTCACCGATCTACGACTAGAGACGTCTTCTGGTAGGTAAATGACTCCTCACTTGGCGTCGCTCCCGCCACGAACTGCTCCTCACTAGATGTTAGGTGGAAACTGATGTCTCCTGGTCTATCCAGAGTAATACACCTTCACCCTCTGGCCCACCGCCCCACACGTAGCTTCGTCCCGTGAATTCTTCCCCCGTGTAAGTTGGTGGAGAACTGCCCCCTTGAGGATACCTTGAGGATACCTTGAGGTGCTCCGGGGCTTATCGTCCCCGCGGCCCGGTCATCGACCAGGCCTCCTGGTTGCTGGACTGATCAACCAGGCTGATGGATGCGGCTGCTCGCAGCCTGACGTATGAGTCACAGCCTGGTTGACCAGGCCAACCCTGGCCCCAGGCCAGGACTGCTACTAAATCTTCTCCACACAGCTCCACTGTCGAGCACGGCCTGCGTGTTGAACCACAGCTCCCCAGAGCCGCCTCACAAAGTTACCCAGGAGCTCTGTCGTCACCGAGCCGTCAAAAAAAAAATTAAATAAAGGAGGACACAGAAACTATTGGCGAAGATACACTAAGCCTGCTGGACCATATCCCAGACTGAAGAAGAAAATGAGAACTTTAAACATGTAGTTCCACTAGGAGCCAGTGATCATTCTATCCTGGCCTTTGACTCCGTGATCGAACATAAAACTATGAGAAAATGGGTCAGGGAAAGGAGAGTAGGCTATAGAAAATGAAATTACGTGATAAAAGAGTGTCTGGAAAATTTACAATGTGGGACAAAGAACTTTGAGGGAAGACGATACTGGAAAAGATGAATCAAGTCAACCTGAAATGAAAGAGGCAGAAGAGAGTTTTCATACTAACAGCAAGCAAAAAAAGTAGAGGGAGAATATAACAAGGGAGAATTATACTCATGGGTGTATGAATATCACACACACACCCATGGTTCAACAGTGTCAAAAAGCTGAAACGAAAAGCAGCAGGAAGTGGAGAAATACAGAGATCAAAGGACCAAAGAATACTGGAATACATGCAGATAGTATAGTGGAATACATGCAGATAGTATACTGGAATACATGCAGATAGTATACTGGAATACATGCAGATAGTATACTGGAATACATGCAGATAGTATACTGGAATACATGCAGATAGAATTAGGTATGTATACAAACATGAACATGGCCTTTCGGAAGGGAAGCCATGTCATACGAACTTACTGGAGTTCTGTGATAAATTAATGAAAATATATTACACGACAGAGAAGGTTGGGCAGTTTGCATGTTTGTGAGCTGCCAAAAAGCCTTAAATGCAGTGTCTCACAAGCGATTACTACACACAAATGAGAGGCAGGCATGAGTGGAAGAGCAGAGACATAGTTAAGGGAATACCTAGCAGACAGAAGTCAGAGTCCCAATGAAAGGTGTGAGATTGGAATGGTTTCGAGTAACAAGTGCAGTACCTCAGAATCAGTTCTGAAACCCATGTTATTTATCATATTAATGAGAAATTCACCGGAGATCAGCTCTATATATATCGATGTTTGCAGACGATACAAAAGTAATGAGAATTTACACAGAGGAATGTAAAATTTTCCACAATTTCCAGCTACAGAGTTCAAGAAATGACTTTGGATTTTAACAAGAGTTTTCAGCAAGTGAAATATGATGGAAATGAAAACAAGTGAAGGTGTTCAATAGGACGCTACTCACTGAAGATAAACTCCATTCCTGTAACGACTAGAAAAACATAGGACCTGGAAGTGGATATAAAACACAGCCTAACTCCGGAGACATAAACAAATATGATAACATCAGTGGCATACTCTACACTAGTAATAATTTTAAAATGAGTCAAAAACATAGTTAAAGATTCATCTAGAGCTTTGAACATCGCTTACTTAACACCAACTTTAGAGTTTGCCGCCCCATCTAGAGCCCTCCATCTAAAAAAATACTTAAGGAAATACGAAAAGATTAAGAAGCTTGCAACGCGGCTCGTCCCCAGTATCCCAATGGATAATATACGAAGAAAGACTGAAATAACTAGACCTGACATTACTAGAGAGGAAGAGGGAAAGGGGAGACATGATACAGACATATAAAATACTTAGTGGGAGTAACATAATGATAAAAAAGGACACGTTTGAAATTAATAACAATAGAACAAGAGGACATGGGAGGAAAATGCAGAAAAAAAGACCTTAGATATATTAGAATATTTTCTTTCAGCGTAAGAGTGATGGGAGAGTGGAATAATCTAAAGGAGTAGGTCTTATAACCGAGCTTCTTTGTAATATTAAAAGTAGATATGATAGGGGAAACAGGTTAAGATCCATTGCATTAGACGACACGTAACTAGAAATGCGGGGTTCAAGAGCTAAAGCTCGATCCTGCAGGCACAAATAAGTGAGTACAAATAGGTAAGCACACACACACACACACGATGACCAAAGAGCCAGAGCTCAACCCCCGCAAGCACAAATAAGTGAGTACATACACACACACACACATACACACAAACCCACACACACACCACACACAATTACACACGCAAGAACATTCTTCCAGTGCCAGCCAGCCAGCAGCAACAACATGCCTCAGAGAACGACTGAGCAATAACATGTTTGAAAGGTAAACATTGAGACAATAACACGATACTTTCCTGTCTGAAAGAAATCCATTACTGGCAAGACTAAAAATAGCTTCTCCCACCGCTTTTGAACTGAAGACATCAGGTAGACTATATCACACACACACACACACAACACACACACACACACACACACACACACACACACACACACACACACACACACACACGTTCGTCCGTGTGTTTCTGTATGTGCACATGTTTTCTTCATTTGTTTTTCTTCCTTATCATCATCTTACAGCTACAGTAATAATCATATTTTCCAATCACCATCAAGACACACCGACCGGCTCCCAACTTCAGATGTAGTGTAGTGAATGTAGTGAAGAAAACTTTGTATATGCATTAAAACACAGCAATTAATCTCTCTTTTCTCACTTCTAATTCCAATCTCTTATCACCTCAAGTCAAACTCACAAGTCTTCGTACTTAAACTGTTCTTTAATCGTTCCTTTTCCTCGCTTTCTTCAATCCTTCCCACGACTCCCATCTATCCTCTCCCATGCTGCAACCCAAACATGTCGCACCATCTCGTCCCTACCTATCCTGTACACCCCGCCTCCCGTCTCCTCTCACGTGTACGGCTCCACTCATCCAGGAAGACGTACAGCTGGCTTAAGCCGTATGAGGAAGAAAGAGTGGAAGGGAAGGGGAGGGAGAGAGGCGTCAGAGGACGGGTTGGGGGGAGAGAGAGAGAGAGAGAGGGAAGGATAGAGGAACGTGGGAGGAAGGAATAGGGAGAGAGAAAGTGAGAGAGAGAGAGGGAATCCCTTCTCTGAACCCGTCACACCGAGGCCGCTAAGGTCTTCAACATTCACAAGCTCGCCTCGACCTGTTACTCTGGGAAAAGCTCTTTCCTGCATCAACCATATTTTTATTCAGAATATCCTTATTCTCGTGCTTCATTTTTTTTTATTTCTATCGATCCTATTTCTTATTTTCGTCGGCCTCTTTAGAGTCGTTATCTCTGTTAAAGGCTTCGTATTTTATTTTTAATGTTACAATTTTTTTTTTAAAGATGACTTGAAAACTTATGGTAATACTTTCAGTTAATGTGTGTGTGTGTGTGTGTGTGTGGTGTGTGNGAGAATTTCAATGAAGTTTGTCTTGGAATTGCGAGGAAAGGGGCATGAAGAGAGCCTGAATGAACTAGACCTGATGTCACTAGAGAAAAGGAGAGAAAGAGGAGACATGATAAACATGATACAAAGTGGGATTGACACAGAGGAAAAAGCGGACATGTTCAGTATCAATATGAATAGACCGAGAGGTGATGGATAGAACTTTATAATCAGATGAGACATAGAGATGTTAGGAAATTTACCTTAGTGTAAAAATAAAATAATGACCAAGTTATCAAAGAGAACTCATAAATAATTTCATAGCTTTGATAAAGTAATAAGCCAGGAATCGCTGCAACAGACATCCAGTGGCTAGAATGCCCTGGTCCGAGAGCTAAAGCTCTATCCTACAGACACAAATAGGCTAGTAGACACGCACTCAGATAGTCACCTACTGAAGAGATCCAAGATTTAATTATTATCCCTCACTCCAGACATCCAGTCCTGCACTCTTCCCACCTTTTCTTCTCTCTCCTTTCGCCTTTTCTCTCTCTCTCTCTCTCTCCCTTCTTTCTCCCTTCTCTCTCCTTTATTATTCCTCCTTTTCCAGCTCCCATTCCTTCTTCCAGCGTCCTGGAAGACATGTTTACTAAGTCTTGCAGAAATATTAGAAGATCTGGAATTGTTTTGGTGGTTGAGAATTATCTTAAGAGGATTTTCCTGATGAGTTTATTTTTGTGGAATCTGAGACTATTCTCCATTTCCATCTCTCTGTTTCTCCCTTGGGAGATAGCCAACTGTTGTGGCTTGTATTTTGAGGAAGATTAGTCGATGGTGTTGTCGGGATTCTTTGAATCCCACAAACCGTAAATTAATAAAATAACTAATACCAAATGAAGTTGATGTAGGATTTGAGAATTTAATTATTATTATTAAACATAGAAAACAATTCAGTGATGTGAAATACAGCCAAGAATGGTGACTAGAATTGGCTCCATTCTTGTTTTGGATATTAAACAGAAGAACAAAATTATCCACCACATTAAGGATTTGCTAATAAGTCGACGCAAAGTAAAATAAAGCCAATTATTCTTGAAACCAAATAGCAGAACAGCCAATAATGTTGTAGATAATTTTATATTATTTTCCATTTCTTTTGATGCGATATGTTACATCATCACTGAAGGTAGGTATTATTGCTCAGACGAGGAGTCACAATAACGTGGCTGAAATATGTTGACCAAACCACACACACTAGAAAGTGAAGAGACGACGACGTTTCGGTCCGTCCTGGATCATTCACAAGTCACAATTGACTTGAGAATGGTCCAGGACGGAGCGAAACGTCGTCGTCTCTTCACCTTCTAGTGTGTGGTTTGGTCAACATATCATTGCTCAGTTTCGTAGGGGAGATGAAATATTTGTAGACTTAACCTAATCTCACCACAGAAGCTGCAATGTTCAAGATGTTTGACCCAGTGTATACCAAAATACAAGTATTCATTAAGTATACAAGTAGTATACAAGTATACTTAGAACTATACTAATACTAATACTAATTACAACCCAATTATACGCAGGGTTCTTTAACTTTCTAGTGATAAATATATATATATATATATATATATATATATATATATATATATATATATATATATATATGCGAACAAGCCTGAATGGTCCCCAGGACTATATGCGAATCAAGAGTCAAGTGGTTTAAGGCGTCTTGTACATACCAGTTGCGTTGCTCCTGGGAGTATGGGTTCGAGTCACTTCTGGGGTGTGAGTTTTCATTTTCATATATATATATATATATATATATATATATATATATATATATATATATATATATATATATATATATATATATATATGTCGTACCTAGTAGCCAGAACGCACTTCTCACCCTACTACGCAAGGCCCGATTTGCCTAATAAGCCAAGTTTTCATGAATTAATTGTTTTTCGACTACCTAACCTACCTAACCTAACCTAACCTAACTTTTTCGGCTACCTAACCTAACCTAACCTATAAAGATAGGTTAGGTAGGGTTGGTTAGGTTCGGTCATATAGCTACGTTAATTTTAAGATCAATAAAAAAAATTGACCTCATACGCAATGAAATGGGTAGCTTTATCATTTCATAAGAAAAAAATTTGAGAAAATATATTAATTCATGAAAACTTGGCTTATTAGGCAAATCTGGCCTTGCATAGTAGGCTGAGAAGTGCGTTCTGGCTACTAGGTACGACATATATATATATATATATATATATATATATATATATATATATATATATATATATATATATAAATATAAATAATAAATATATAAAAAATAATAGGGGTGGTAGGAGAAGAAAAGAATTAAGTATTCAGTGAGAATCCACAAGATCTTCTCTGAATGCTCTTTGTTTTCTTCTTCGAGGATGTGGGTCCCTGCAATTGCACCAGAGGTGGTACCCCTATATATATATATATATAATTATATATATATAATATTATATATTCCTTGTTATTATTTCATACATTCCGTAGAAATTTCAGGCATAAATAATAGTGATGTTTGCTTTCTTGACGCGAGGATAAACTACCCAAACTGCCTTGTTAACAAGTGCTGTGTGTGTGTGTGTGTGTGGAGAACCGGCCGGTGGTACGCCTGTGTGTGACAAACTTAACAGCGCTACCAACCCTACATCTGGGTCATTATGTTAACTATGTTTAAAACACTTCTACACTTCATTATCATATTATTTTACCAGACGAGAGCATCTGCAAATGTTAAAGAGAACTTTCTACCTTACCTCCATATTCATTTACGTTTATTAAACAATTAATAAATCAAGTGAGAAGGGATCACTTACTTAAGATTAAAACTTGACTGTTAATCTCTTGTTCCTGCTAACCTGTTAAGGAAGGTCAGGGAAGGTCAGGGAAGGTCAGAAAGGTCAGGGAAGGTCAGGGAGGTCAGAAAAGTCAGGAAGGTAAGGAAAGGTCAGGAAAGGTAATGGAAGGTCAGGGAAGATCAGGAACGGTCAAGAAGGTCAGGGACGGTCAGGAAGGTCAGGGACGGTCAGGAAGGTCAGGGACGGCCAAGAAGGTCCGGGACGGTCAAGAAAGTCAGGGACGGTCAGGAAGGTCAGGGACGGTCAGGAAGGTCAGGGACGGTCAGGAAGGTCAGGGACGGTCAGGAAGTTCAGGGACGGCCAAGAAGGCCAGGAAGGTCATGGGAGGTCACGGAAGGTCAGGGACTGTTGGGAAGGTCAGGAAGATCAGGGATGGTAAGTGGTCAGGGAAGGTCAGAGATCAGAAAGGTCAGGGAAAGTCTGAAAGGTCAAAGATCAGGGAGGTCAGAAAGGTCAGAGAAGGTCAGGTCATAAAGATCAGAAAGGTCAGGTCATAAAGGTCAGGACAGGTCAGGGAACGTCAGAAAGGTCAAGGAAGATCAGAAAGGTCAGGTCATAAAGGTCAGGGAACGTCAGAAAGGTCAGGGAAGATCAGAAAGGTCAGGGAAGGCCAGAAAGGACAGGGAGGTCAAGGACGGTCGGGAAGGTCAGGAACAGTCAGGAAGGTCATTGACGGTCAGGAAGGCCAGGGACGGTCAGGAAGGTCAGGAAGGCCAGGGACGGTCGAGAAGCTCAGGGATGGTCAGGAAGGTCAGGAACGGACAGGAAGGTCAGGGACGGTCGGGAAGGTCAGGGACGGTCGGAAAGGTCAGAGACGGTCAGGAAGGTCAGGGACGGTCGGGAAGGTCAGGGACGGTCAGGAAGGTCAGGGACGGTCGGGAAGGTCAGGAAGGCCAGGGATGGTCAGGGATGGCCAGGAAGGTCAGAGACGGACAGGAAGGTCATGGAAGGTCCTGGAAGGTCAGGGACGGTCAGGAAGGTCAGGAAGGTCAGGGACGGTCAGGAAGGTCAAGGACCACCTCTGGGGGAGGTCATGGAAGGTCCTGGAAGGTCAGAGACGGTCGGGAAAATCAGGGACTGTTGGGAAGGTCAGGAAGATCAGGGATGATCAGAGGTCAGGGAAGGTCAGAGATCAGAAAGGTCAGGGAAATTCAGAAAGGTCATAAAGGTCAGTGAGGTCAGGAAAAGTGAGAGCATAAAGATCAGAAAGGTCAGGGAACGTCAAAAATGTCAGGGAACGTCAGAGAGGTCAGGGAAGATCAGAAAGGTCAGGAAACGTCAGAGAGGTCAGGGAAGATCAGAAAGGTCAGGAAACGTCAGAGAGGTCAGGGAAGATCAGAAAGGTCAGAGAACCTCAGAGAGGTCAGGGAAGATCAGAAAGGTCAGGAAACGTCAGAGAGGTCAGGGAAGATCAGAAAGGTCAGGAAACGTCAGAGAGGTCAGGGAAGATCAGAAAGGTCAGGAAACGTCAGAGAGGTCAGGGAAGATCAGAAAGGTCAGAGAACCTCAGAGAGGTCAGGGAAGATCAGAAAGGTCAGGGAACGTCAGAGAGGTCAGGGAAGATCAGAAAGGTCAGGAAACGTCAGAGAGGTCAGGGAAGATCAGAAAGGTCAGGGAACGTCAGAGAGGTCAGGGAATATCAGAAAGGTCAGGGAACGTCAGAGAGGTCAGGGAAGATCAGAAAGGTCAGGGAACGTCAGAGAGGTCAGGGAAGATCAGAAAGGTCAGGAAACGTCAGAGAGGTCAGGGAAGATCAGAAAGGTCAGGGAACGTCAGAGAGGTCAGGGAACATCAGAAAGGTCAGGGAACGTCAGAGAGGTCAGGGAACATCAGAAAGGTCAGGGGAACATCAGAGAGGTCAGGGAAGATCAGAAAGGTCAGGGAACATCAGAAAGGTCAGGGAAGATCAGAAAGGTCAGGGAACATCAGAAAGGTCAGGGAACATCAGAAAGGTCAGGGAACATCAAAAGGTCAGGGAACGTCAGAGAGGTCAGGAAGATCAGAAAGGTCAGGGAACCTCAGAGAGGTCAGGGAAGATCAGAAAGGTCAGGGAACATCAGAGAGGTCAGGGAAGATCAGAAAGGTCAGGGAACGTCAGAGAGGTCAGGGAAGATCAGAAAGGTCAGGAAACGTCAGAGAGGTCAGGGAAGATCAGAAAGGTCAGGGAACGTCAGAGAGGTCAGGGAACATCAGAAAGGTCAGGGAACGTCAGAGAGGTCAGGGAACATCAGAAAGGTCAGGGGAACATCAGAGAGGTCAGGGAAGATCAGAAAGGTCAGGGAACATCAGAAAGGTCAGGGAAGATCAGAAAGGTCAGGGAAGATCAGAAAGGTCAGGGAACATCAGAAAGGTCAGGGAACATCAGAAAGGTCAGGGAACGTCAGAGAGGTCAGGGAAGATCAGAAAGGTCAGGGAACATCAGAGAGGTCAGGGAAGATCAGAAAGGTCAGGGAACGTCAGAGAGGTCAGGAAAGATCAGAAAGGTCAGGGAACGTCAGAGAGGTCAGGGAACATCAGAAAGGTCAGGGAACGTCAGAGAGGTCAGGGAACATCAGAAAGGTCAGGGGAACATCAGAGAGGTCAGGGAAGATCAGAAAGGTCAGGGAACATCAGAAAGGTCAGGGAAGATCAGAAAGGTCAGGGAACGTCAGAGAGGTCAGGAAAGATCAGAAAGGTCAGGAAAGATCAGAAAGGTCAGGAAACGTCAGAGAGGTCAGGGAAGATCAGAAAGGTCAGGGAACATCAGAGAGGTCAGGGAACATCAGAAAGGTCAGGGAACGTCAGAGAGGTCAGGGAACGTCAGAGAGGTCAGGGAAGATCAGAAAGGTCAGGGAACGTCAGAGAGGCCAGGAAAGATCAGAAAGGTCAGGGAACCTCAGAGAGGTCAGGAAAGATCAGAAAGGTCAGAGAACCTCAGAGAGGCCAGGGAAGATCAGAAAGGTCAGGAAACGTCAGAGAGGTCAGGGAAGATCAGAAAGGTCAGGGAACATCAGAAAGGTCAGGAAGATCAGAAAGGTCAGGGAACATCAGAAAGGTCAGGGAACATCAGAAAGGTCAGGGAACATCAGAAAGGTCAGGGAACATCAGAAAGGTCGGCCGACGTTATGTACGTTCAGACTTGCTGCACCAAA
>WNGS01163813.1:6159481-6173140 GCA_020271785.1 Procambarus virginalis | reverse complement strand
TGTCATTACATGCGAAATATTTTTACTAATGCACAATCTTGGAAATATCTTCATAAAATTATTCACAAGATGAATCAAGGGCAATAGGAAAAAAAAAAGAATAAACATGTGTAATGAGTTGTAAATGAGTTGTGGTTGTAAATGAGTAGTTGTAAATGAGTTGTAATGAGTTGTAATGAGTTGTAAATGAGTTGTAAAGATGTAAATGAAGCACAACTCATGATCAGAGGTCCAACTATCAATCTACTTGCCTCTGTTAGATAAGCAAATAAACTACATCAATATCTGATCAACTAAATCAATGAACTCTTCAGTGGCTCGTGACGCTAAATCGCACAAGACAAGAAAGCGGACAGAGCTAAGAGGCGTTTCAGAGCTACGAGGCCAGAAGCTCTTTATTTAGAGCAATGGAGGCATTTCACCATAGAGTTAATACATCCTATGAGCCCATAGTTGGTGGCGACGGCATCCGCTAACAAGAGAAACGAGGCAATTAGCGGGAGAGTGTCGTCAGGCCTCCCCCACTCAGCTCTTCTGGGTTTCCCCCGCTACTAATAAATGATCCAACAGCGCCGCATAATGAATGTAATAAAGGCTTCACACAGGACCATGGATCAGATGCAATGGCGTTTTCAACAGGGAAGAGAGAGAGAGAGAGAAGAGAGAGAGAGAGAGAGAGAGAGGAGAGAGAGTAGAGAGAGAGAGAGAGAGGAGAGAGTAGGAGAAGGAGAGGGAGAGAGAGAGAGAGGAGGGAGAGATGAAGAGAGAGAGAGAGAGGAGGAGAGAGAGAGAGGGAGAGAGATGAGAGAGAGAGAGGAGAGGGAGAGAGAGAGAGGGGAGAGAGAGAAGAGAGAGAGAAGAGAGAGAGAAGAGGATAATGAGAGAGAGATGAAGAGCACGGGTACAGAGGCATCATTGAATGACAGCTTATCATGAATCTTCACTAATTATTAACATCTTTATTAAAAAAATGAAGTACAATTTGCCTAATGTGAGGAATCAATTAGTCTTTTATAGGATTGCGTTCCACTTTGTAACGCACATTATGACACTAGTAAAAGAGGACTTTGAACACTGTTTATGTAGGACAGATGTAAATCTGTGAATTTATGTCTGTAGGGTTGATTAGCATTTTAAAAGCACTACAATCACCTTGTGGTTGATTGTTCAATAAATCATGAACTATATTTTAACAAATCTCTAACCCTGTTCATGGAGACAGAAGAAAATGTACATATGCTGGTTAGCATTGTAATGTGTGGACCACGTCTGTGGTAGAAAAATACAATATGTAATATTGATAAATGTAATTTTATTCATTATAATAGGCTTAGAGTAAGGCAGTGTCTGGGAGCTCCCGGACGCAGTCGAATCCTCGTCACGGCCCTTTGGGTGTTTGTATTGATGCATCACGTTAGTGTGATCTCTGTGTGTATATAATAGGCTCCTTCCGTGCTTCTATTTACAAGCTTACGAATTGTTCAATTGCCATATTTTTCATGTTACTATGATGGTTTCGACCTGAGGATTGGGAAACGAGAACAATTTCAGAGTGAATATTTCACGTGCAGCTGTGACGTGACAACTGATTTACAGGTATCTTGAGGTTATCTTGAGATGATTTCGAGGCTGTTTTAGTGTCCCCGCGGGCCCGGTCCTCGACCAGGCCTCCACCCCCCAGGAAGCAGCCCGTGACAGCTGACTAACACCCAGGTACCTATTTTACTAATTTACTGCTAGGTAACAGGGGCATAGGGTGAAAGAAACTCTGCCCAATTTTCTCCACCGGCGCCTGGGATCGAACCCAGGACCCAGGATCAAAGTCCAGCGTGCTGTCCGCTCGCCGACCGGCTCCCGTCCCAGGTATTGATCGAAACAATTTATTTCAATGGAATTAATCATCAGTTCCCGCCACAGTTTCAAGACACACGCAGCTGACAACGTTTCTGGTGTTAGGCATTATTGAGATGGTTTATTGAAAGCCTTCCCTATTAAAATCCCTATTTAAACAATGGTTTTATAGGGATTATCATGACGATATTACTTTACTAAAAACACATATTACTCGCACATCTTTATTGTGAGCTCAATTTCTCTATTCTAGAAGGACGTGTTGAGACAGCCAAACGCCGTAGAATAAACATCGGGGGAACCTGTGAGCCAAGTTGGGTTCACATTGTATTAACATAATTCGATAGGGAATAGGGATACTTTACGTTTAATAAATCATTTGATATGGAAAGGTTTATGAACTATACTGGAATCAGGGACGTAGCTTTTCACCCCAACGAGAGACGGTAAAATAGCCAGGGGATTCGTGACACCTAGTCATTTGAAAGACAGGGAAGGGCAGATCCGCACACCTAAGGAAAGTAGAGAGGTGTTGAAAAAATGGAAAGTGCGAATTCGAGTAAGCGCATCTGAGGAGTTCAGGAACTTACGTAATGAGACAATTATAGATCCTCAAGGAAGATCTTCACTGTCAGTAACTGCAGAGAAGCAAAAATAGAACACTGCCGACGAGCAGCAGGAAGACAGACGTGGAAAAAATGGGAAAAAACTATTTTCGGAAAAAGTTCAAGAATATGAATGGAGCGTGGGAGATGGAATGGGGGGCAGATTAGGTAGGAACGGGGTGTGTAACTACTGTCGGTGGGAAGGGGGGTGAGAGGTGATGGTGAGAGGTGATGTGAGGGGTGAGAGGTGATGGTGAGGGGGTGAGAGGTGGTGATGGTGAGGGGTGAGAGGTGGTGATGGTGAGGGTTGTGAGAGGCAGGAAAGAGCTGGTAGATAAAGTAAAAAAGAGTGTGTGTGGTGTGTGTGTGTGTGTGTGTTGCAAGAAGGGATATATAGAGAGGAAGAGGAGTCAGTCTATTGTGGTGAAATCGAGACGGCTGTACTACTACCACCCATCACCACCCACTAGCATCGTCATCACAACTGCTGGACCAGCACCTCCACCACATCACCAGCACATTACCACAATCACCACCACTACCACCACCACATGCTTGTCAGTGTACACACACATTATAATATATATATATTATATAATATATATATATATATATATATATATATTATTATATATATATATATATTATATTATATATATATTAGGAGAGAGAGAGAAGAGAGAGAGAGAGAGGAGGGGGTTTGAGAGGGGGAGAGGGAGGGAGGAGAAGGATGGAGAGAGAAGAAAGAAAGGAAAGAGATGCGGAGAGATGAGGAGAGTGAGCAAAGAAAAGAAAAAAGGAAAAAGGGAGAAAAAGAAAAGAGAAAAAACGAAAAAAAAGGAGAGAGAAGGAAGAGAGGGAGGAGAGAGAGAGGAGAGAGAGGATAAGATTTGCTACCTGGAACAAAGTTCAAAGTAGCACGGGCTATGGTGAGCCCGTAAACTGTTGCTATATTTTCCAGACCTCACAATATACGATGATGGAGGTTCCATCGCCTCCCCTTCCGTGTCAACACTCCCTTCACCGTCCTCCCATTCTCTCTACACCTTAGAATACGTATCATTATCCCCATTTTCTCCATTGAGTGTCATTTCACAGCTTATTCACTGAAACTGTGAATTCGGGTTACAAAGGTACCAGGATTCAAGAGCAGAACTAAGTTCGTGGTCGCCTTCAACCTCGTTCTGACAGTTCCTGCGACGGCGATGGAACCAATCGTATTGGTGTTCGCCTTTCTATTGGAAACTTTCGGCGCAGTGGAGAGGGGATGGGGACCTGCTGCATGGGTAACAGCTTCTCCTTCATATCAACCTACCCTGGCTTTGCGCCCTGGAGAGGCCACGCCAGAGCGCAACTCCATTGTCTCCTGAGACTGATGGATGCCCACTACTTGTTGGCTCACCAATTCTGCCCTGGGTTCCTGGTACGTCTTGTAACCCTGAGGTGAAAATCCCGAGGCACTTGTAAATTTAAATTATGCTCCGAGGGGGGAGTTTATTGGGCAGCGCCACTCATCCTGTGAGTGGACACACCGTCATAGTGACAGTATTGGGCAGCACCACTCATCCTGTGAGTGGACACACCGCCATAGTGACAGTATTGGGCAGCGCCACTCATCCTGTGAGTGGACACACCGCCATAGTGACAGTATTGGGCAGCGTCACTCATCCTGTGAGTGGACACACCGCCATAGTGACAGTATTGGGCAGCGCCACTCATCCTGTGAGTGGACACACCGCCATAGTGACAGTATTGGGCAGCGCCACTCATCCTGTGAGTGGACACACCGCCATAGTGACAGTATTGGGCAGCGTCACTCATCCTGTGAGTGGACACACCGCCATAGTGACAGTATTGGGCAGCGCCACTCATCCTGTGAGTGGACACACCGCCATAGTGACAGTATTGGGCAGCGCCACTCATCCTGTGAGTGGACACACCGCCATAGTGACAGTATTGGGCAGCGTCACTCATCCTGTGAGTGGACACACCGCCATAGTGACAGTATTGGGCAGCGTCACTCATCCTGTGAGTGGACACACCGCCATAGTGACAGTATTGGGCAGCGCCACTCATCCTGTGAGTGGACACACCGCCATAGTGACAGTATTGGGCAGCGCCACTCATCCTGTGAGTGGACACACCGCCATAGTGACAGTATTGGGCAGCGTCACTCATCCTGTGAGTGGACACACCGCCATAGTGACAGTATTGGGCAGCGTCACTCATCCTGTGAGTGGACACACCGCCATAGTGACAGTATTGGGCAGCGTCACTCATCCTGTGAGTGGACACACCGCCATAGTGACAGTATTGGGCAGCGTCACTCATCCTGTGAGTGGACACACCGCCATAGTGACAGTATTGGGCAGCGCCACTCATCCTGTGAGTGGACACACCGCCATAGTGACAGTATTGGGCAGCGCCACTCATCCTGTGAGTGGACACACCACCATAGTGACAGTATTGGGCAGCGCCACTCATCCTGTGAGTGGACACACCGCCATAGTGACAGTATTGGGCAGCGCCACTCATCCTGTGAGTGGACACACCGCCATAGTGACAGTATTGGGCAGCGTCACTCATCCTGTGAGTGGACACACCGCCATAGTGACAGTATTGGGCAGCGCCACTCATCCTGTGAGTGGACACACCGCCATAGCAGCATGTACAACACTCCCCAAATGGAAGAAAACCCGCTGGGTTGTTCATCCTGTCACTTGTACCCCGACACAGCTAGGACTTGTTTAACTGTCTCAAGTTAACAGCTTCTCAAACAAGAAGATTAACATCTGTCAATCCTCAAAATCTTACGTTATCTTGCGGGTGCGAAATGGGGAAATCTTTTAATAATAGTATCCATATTTGGCAAATTATATTTTTCTAACTCAAACAATGTGGGATTTATTACTCTACACATATTTCTAATGTCTCTCAGATGTTCATATTCTCTCAGGTAGTGGTCAAGGCGGTGTCCGTCACTCTCACCACAGATTCTGCAACTCTGCTGCTCAACTGTTGTTTCCATTCCTAATCTCCATGGATATTTGTATCCAAGACGGATTGTCGCCATTATTGATTCTCTCTGGCGGTTATCTCCTCTTCGTCCATAATGATTAGGATTGCTAGCTGCAACCAGCTTGTATCAGCATACAGATCACTAATTTGGGATTTGTGATTGCAGCTATCAATCCCAATCCTTATGGACGAAGGAGAAGAGGCCGCAGGAGAGAATCAGAAATAGCCATAGAATTCATCTTGGCTACAAGTATCCATGGAGATTCTGGATGGAAACAACAGCTCATGAGCAGCGGAGTTGCAGAATCTGTGGTGAGAGTGACGGACACCGCCTTGAGATTGTGAACATCTAAGAGACATTAAAAATTTGTGTAGAATAATAAACCCACATTATTTGTGTTAGGAAATACTATTTGTCAAATATAGATACTGTTCTTAAAAGATTCCCCCCATTCCCCCTTTCCTCTTAACACCGTTCCCCTTCACTTCCCTCCTACCACCTGAAAAAACTTCCACCTCCATCATTATATTGTAAATTATTGTATATTGTTGTATATTGTAAATGTAACTTAATCTCCTATATTAGGAATCACTACTATTTTGTTGGATGAGACAAAGCCCATACAGGCAAAGAGTTATCGTAAATAAAACGTCGAAACTTTACATACTTTAAAGTCTACATAACAATGTCTTAAACCTTGACGAGAGCTCCAGAGAGCTCACTATTGCTGCCCTTCTCTCCCACAGCATGAGTCACATAGACATTGCCAACCTGAGAGTTCGAGTCGGAGCTCACAACCTCCACTTGGTAGAGAGAACAGCCCAGGAATTCAAGGTCAGCCGAGTGGTGAGGCACAAGGATTACGACTCCAAGAGGCTGGTGAGTCCCCCCTCGGAGTAGGGCTGACATTGAGTCATTTATTATGCACCTCATACCCATCCCGTGTGCAGTTGGGGAGAGGATTACAGAGTCAGATAATGGGTTCAGGAATCGAGCCCCACAATTCATTTAGTTAAGCAAGTGACAATGAGAGAAGGGATATATATATATATATATATATATAATATATATATATATTATATATATATATATATATATATATACATATATATTAATATATATATATATATATATATATATTATATATATATATATATATATATATATATATAAAATCACCGCGTAGGGAATGTATCCCTCTTCAAACTGTGTAGTATACACAGAAAGGATTTACACAGCTTCTCTTGTGTGTATATATATAGGTGTGTACCTTGATTCTCGCCTATATACACAGAGGTTTACCCTTCACCTCTTGATGTATATATACCGACTTGTACATTCTGCTTTTTTTATGTATATACACTGAAAGTTTACTCAAGTCCTGGACAAAGAAATGGAACAAATTGCCTAATAAAAGTGAATTATCGAATCAAATGACTAACATAAAGCTGTGAATGCATAAATAAAATCTAGTAGAGATTTAATGAATACAATGATATAAATTTCAAATGAATAATATGAATTTAACACTCTGAACGCAAGCGACCCAAACGACCGAATTACCCGCCAACGACTCTCTTCCTGCAGCACAACGACGTAGCCATGATGACGCTGGACCGTCCGGTCGTCTTCAACGACGTCGTACGTCCGGTGTGTCTTGATCGGAGCGGAAACGACTACGTCGACGAATTCGCCACCGTGGCCGGATGGGGGAGCATGTTCGAAGGTCCGATAGATGGATATATATAGCCGGTTATAGAGAGTGGTGGCTTACGTCTATGTCTCATTTCCAACCCCCTTCCCTGTTTTTTTCCAGCATTTGTGTCTCATTCGTCTCTTTTTTTTTCATCATTTTGTCTCTCATTCCTGTCATTTTCATCATTTTGTGTCTCATTCGTCTCTTTTTTTCATCATTTTGTGTCTCATTCCTGTCTTTTCTCATCATTTTGTGTCTCATTCCTCTCTTTTTTCATCATTTTGTGTCTCATTCGTCTCTTTTTCTCATCATTTGTGTCTCATTCCTCTCTTTTTTCCATCATTTTGTGTCTCATTCCTCTCTTTTTTCATCATTTTGTGTCTCATTCCTCTCTTTTTCTCGTCATTTTGTGTCTCATTCCTCTGTTTCCATCATTTTGTGTCTCATTCCTGTCTTTTTCCCATCATTTTGTGCCCCATTCCTGTCTTTTTTCCATCATTTTGTGTCTCTTAGAAATTGAAATTGGCTGGGCACGTTTCCTATCACCTCATCCACCTGTTCACCTAGCAGTAAATATTCACCCGGGAGTTAGTCAGCTGCAGCGGAGTCTCATCCTGTTCTTCTCCACACAGGAGGACCTCAGCCCGCGACGCTGTACGAGGTCAAGCTGAAGGTCACCAGCAACGCTGAGTGTAGGTCGATGTACGGAGCGGCGGCTCCGGGAGGCATCGTCGACTCGTACCTTTGTGCGGGCTCCACCGGCTTGGACTCCTGTCAGGTGGGTCGGGTGGTTACAGGTCTCTCTGGAGGGGTCACAGGTAACTCTAGGTGTGTGTTATAGAGGTCAGATGTCAGTCTAGGCGGGGTTCACATAGGTCACAGGTCTCTCTGGAGGGGTCACAGGTAACTCTAGGTGTGTGTTATAGGAGGTCAGATGTCACTCTAGGGGGTCATAGGTCACTCTGGGGGGTCACAGGTAACTCTAGATGTGTGTTATAGAGGTCAGATGTCACTCTAGGGGGTCATAGGTCACTCTGGGGGGTCACAGGTAACTCTAGGTGTGTGCTACAGAGGTCAGATGTCCCTCTAGGGGTCACGGGGGCACAGGTCTCTCTGGAGGGGTTACAGGTAACTCAAGGTGTTGTGTTATAGAGGTCAGATGTCACTCTAGGGGGTTACAGGGGTCACAGGTCTCTCTGGAGGGGTCACAAGGGGTCAGATGTCATTCTCCAGGTGTTCACATGCACTCTTAGGTTTGGTGATTTGTCGAAGCTGGACACTTTTTTTGTGTTTGTGAAAGTTGCTTTCTACTTAGCAAGTTGTCAGATCATTATAACTTAGCCATGTGTACAGGTGCGCGGGCGTATGTGCGCGCGCCTTCACATTCTTATAAGGTATGAAAAACAACCTATATTACAGTTACATATGAATAGTTCCCGTAGTGTAATTCCGTCTATGTAGAACTGTTAATGTATTCATACGCTATACATAAATACAAGTTTCATGCAACTACAATTATTTTTGTCGTGTGTGGGGTGACAGGGTGACAGCGGCGGACCGCTGGTGAAGTTCGTCGACGGAGTCTGGAAGCAGATCGGCCTGGTGTCTTGGGGCATAGGGTGTGGCAAGAGTTACTACCCAGGAGTCTACTCCAGGATCAGCTCCTTCATCGCCTGGATCGACCGAGTCCAGAAGTCCTACTGAGGGGGATATTTTGAGGCGTGGAAGCCCCTCGAGGAGAGAGAGGGTGAGCGAGGATATCTTGAGCAGCGGGAAAGACCGCCTTCCTGCTTGCTTCAATAAGCAAAACTCCGAACACTAAACGGAAGGAGGTGCTGTAGCTCCTCCTTGAGATGGTTGAGGGTCGATGTCCTCCTAACGCACTTTGTAAGTTCGTTAGGAGTACATCATAGTGATTTATCAAATCAAATACCTTGTATAAGTAGTGATTTGTAATTGATAAATACGAATCAAATACATAATATCAAATCACTACACGAGTAGTGGTTTGATAGTGAAAAGCTTCACCGATATATACATAAACATTTGCAAAAGAAATTTTGAATATGCATTAATTTTCATTTTTCAATTTATTTAAACTACTAAATGGCGCGACAAAAGAGAGTGTTAGTATTTACCATTTTTACAATACATTAGACGTCAGAACTATCCAGGCGTCGCCTCGCGTCCGGAAGGGGTAGTCTTACTCCATTCTCACATCCTAACTCAATAAACACATCCTTAATCCATATCCACATCCTTAACCTACATCCACACCCCTCACTCCATACATCAGTGATACTCCAACTCTACACCCAAACCCTCATTTATGTCAAATTTGACATAATAAAATTTAAATTTATTTATATCCATAGAAATATGTTCTTTGATCAATTTGAATGTCTAATTGTTAAAAAAAGAGGCATTATTAGCTCCAGTGTTTCTCCAAGAGACTAATTTAATAATTAGGTTACTGTAGGAGCGATTATGTATTGTGATATATATGTAACTGATCAATATATTCTAAAGAAAAAATGTCTTGGAAGTCTTTCTTTATTATACATAATTATACATAATACATAATAATATGTATAAAAATACATATACATATACATAATTTGTTTTATTTTTCATGTGAAGTAATTCAGGGAGGTTATCTTGAGGTTATCTTGAGATGATTTCGGGGCTTTTTAGTGTCCCCGCGGCCCGGTCCTTGACCAGGCCTCCACCCCAGGAAGCAGCCCGTGACAGCTGGCTAACACCTAGGTACCTATTTTACTGCTAGGTAACAGGGGCTTAGGGTGAAGAAACTCTGCCCATTGTTTCTCTCCGGCGCCCGGGTCGAACCCGGGACCACAGGATCACAAGTCCAGCGTGCTGTCCGCTCGGCCTACCGGTTCCCATTTAGTAATTTAATATAGTAATTTAATATAGAATTTAGATTTTCTCCCTGAACCATCTAATCACCTAAAATTCTGTTAGGTTACACATTTGTTCATTCTGTTGTGTTCTTCAAATTTACAGCGTATAAGAACTCTGTTCATTATTGTTCTCTGTTTCCTTGTTCCCAAGTGTATCTCTCATATCTCAACTCATTTATGTTCTCTTTTTGTGTTCTTAAAACTCTCCCAGGATCGTTTTTAGGCCTAAAGAGGGATTGTTAGAATGTATATTCACAAATAAAAAAGAGGAACTGCCACTCATATCCGAGTAGGCCTTCTGCAGTTTATTTTAGTCTTACGTATAACGTCGTAAATTTGGTATAATTTCTTTATATATATATATATATATATATATATATATATATATATATATATATATATATATATATATATATATGCATATACCATAATGTGGTATAATTGGCATAATTTTTACTGCTAGGAGTTCTGTGGATCTCATCAGACCACGATCGATCGTACGTGATACAAGGACGAGTTACAAGGACGAGTTACAAGGACGAGTTACAAGGACGAGTTACAAGGACGAGTTACAAGGACGAGTTACAAGGACGAGTTACAAGGACGAGTTACAAGGACGAGTTACAAGGACGAGTTACAAGGACGAGTTACAAGGACGAGTTACAAGGACGAGATACAAGGACTAGTTACATGGACGAGTTACAAGGACAAGTTACAAGGACGAGTTACAAGGACGAGTTACAAGGACGAGATACAAGGACTAGTTACAAGGACGAGATACAAGGACTAGTTACAAGGACGAGTTACAAGGACAAGTTACAAGGACGAGTTACAAGGACAAGTTACAAGGACGAGTTACAAGGACGAGTTACAAGGACGAGTTACAAATCATAAACGAGTGAAAATTATACTAGTTATCAAACTATATGTCAGCTTCAGTATACACATAAATACATGTCCTGTTCCCTTAAGTAAATGCTATCAAATACCAACTAATACGGGACAAAACCTATAATATAAAAAATGAAAAATTAAACAAATCTTCGCCGCAATAATTCTAAAAAAATAATATACACAAATACTAACAGTTGTGTTTGATAAGAAAATTTGTGTGCAAATGTGTAAAATTTCCATTGTCCTATTATACATATACATATTATTCATAATACCGGTGGATATTTTACAAAGTTATGTGCGTTGAAATGCACGGTTAAGGGTCCCCTATGATGTGGCTATAATTACAAGCATAAGGTTGATAAATGTTATCAGTGACATCCTGCCTGCTCACTAATATTCACTTTGCAACCATTAACACAGAGTGCATCATTCCCTGCTACTCTGCATATGCAACAGCGCTCCACCCCGCACTCTCGACCAGACTTAATTTCTTGCATGGCAAATAAAGTGCTTTAAAGTGTGTAAAAGTTCTCCCACGTGACCTACTATAAGCTGTTGCAACACAAATAAATGTAAACTATTAACTTTTCCTCTTAACGTGATCCCATATATTTATATATAGGACTTGTATACGTGTATATATGCGAAGATGATAATGGAAACCTACGACAGTCCTGGCTGGACTCGACTCTTACCAAGTCTTCACCGTCGGAGACCTCACAGTAGACAGTCCGGAGAGTTCAGAGTAGCCAGTCCGGAGACCTCACAGTAATCAGTCCAGCGACCTCACAGTAGTCAGTCCAGCGACCTCACAGTAGCTAGTCCGGAGAGCTCACAGTAGACAGTCTAGAGATCTCACAGTAGCCAACCCAACCTCCCCAAACAAGCCGACGATGGTCGCTTTTCTGCTACATGCAGTTTCAGTGTTACACCTGAACCTCTTCCCGCGGCTCTGGCTCCACTAATGCCGCCGTCAACACAAGCATTCCAAAAGGCTGGTTGGAGATCAAGGTGGTGGTGAGGTGGTAGGGAAGTGGGGAGTTCTGGTAGGAGGAGACTGGTGGAGGTTAAGAGGTTGTTGGGGTGGGAAGAAAAAGAGTTCTAGAAGGCTGAGTACGATCCAAAAACTGTTGGAAAGGAAAGAGCTTTCTTTTCTTCTAAGCCCTTCAGATTCCTAGTCCCATAATAATGGTTGCTGGTATTTTAAAATCCAACTAGAAAAAATCATCAGAAAAAGGGGGAGGACCTTAGACAAGCCGCGGGCTTCCTGTCTTCTTCGAGGTCAGGTGTGTTAGTGTGGGTATTGGTATCGTTTAATAATACTTATGTTTACCATTCATGATTAACATTTTCTTTATTAAGGTTCGTTTTCTTTCACTTTCGTGGTAAACTATATGGAATACATTTCAGGCGTCAAAGATGCTTTTGAAAAACAGTATACATTATAAAATTTAATTTGAATTCCTTTTTTGGCTCATATTTATTAAAATATATAGGTAAATACATTGTTGCATAAAGCCAGTCAAGCGAACTAAAACCTCATTTCGCAGGACGTCATTATGACAGTGGAAATTTGAAACCATAATTTGGTTCCAGTGACTAATTTAACTTGCTTATTTAAATGAGTATTTGGATTTAGCTTTCCAGTGATTAGAACAGACGCTGCTGCTGCCTGTCTATATTTCTCCGCTGCATTCCATACGCCACCCATATAGACAGAGAGGAGGCACCCGTCTTCCGGACATTCCGGACGGTCAACAAAAAATTTTGCTTGTGTTCTCAGTGCCTCTGTAACCCTTCCCACTACCGCCCACAAGATGGGTATGGGGTGAATAATAAATGGGTTCTCATCTCCCAAAGGCACAGTATAGTTTCCGGTGACAAGAGGCGTGTGTGTATATATAGCCACACGTCCATGTCGGCGACGTGTGGAAATGGCCATCTGCGCTTGCCCCCTACACGAGAACTATCCGGTCGCATGCGACACGGATAGTTCCGACCTTCTGCCGTTCTTGCCCTTACCAAAATCACCCCCGTCCCATTCACTTAGGCTCTAAGAGGCTCGAACCCTGGACCCACGTGTGAGGCCGAAGCTCCTCGTCAGAACAATCGAGTAGAACTTTTTTATAGTGTTGAGTAGTACTTTAATAGTAACTAAACCACTGTCTGTCTTTCCCACTGATCTTGCAGTCCAGTACAAGTATCACTGAGCTACCTGATTATACAACGAGGTTTCCCACACGAGTTATACAGAGTACTGGGAAGACGGGACACCACGAGCGTAGCTCTCATCTTGTACCTACACTGATAACCTCTAGAAGGATAACCTACAGCAGTAGCTGTAGTCTCAAAAAGCGATAACCACATGAAGCAATAACTTCCAGAAGTGATAACCTCAAGGAACAATAACTTACGCCATTCATGGAATCACAATGTTATTTTTGCCTGTCAACGAGTGAACACCGCTGGTCCCAGATGTACCGGCCTCTCATCCACCTTCATCCAGAATTATTCCTCATCCACACTCCACAATATTCACATCCTCACCCACACCTCAGATCACGTCTAGTTGAGTATATCTTGGTGAGTACCTCTTCCCATTCTCTTATTGACTCATAAAAAACGTATGTGTCTGACACTGTTGTGTATGTGGTGCTAGAGTACACAGGG
>WNGS01163813.1:6099119-6113496 GCA_020271785.1 Procambarus virginalis | reverse complement strand
GCTATTTTGCAAGATGGTTTCATCAACATGTTTTAGCTTAAGATGTGAGGAATGTGGACTGTCTGACATGTTTGTTTTTTTTTATCCCTGATTGGTGAGTGTTTTATGTTTTTTTTCGTTCATGATTTAATTGATGATTAGGCTTGTTTTATTGATCTCTCTCTCTATTCTTACTTCTTTTCTCTGTTATTATTTCTACTTCTTAGTTACTACTTACTACTACTGTACTACTTCTCGTAGTACAGTTGGCTTCTTCTCGACTTCCATCGGGGATCCCGGTGGGGGTTCGATTCCTGGCAGAGATAGTGATTATGCACATTTTTTTCACCTATGCCTCCTTGTCCACCTAGCAGTAAGTATGCACATCCGGAGTTTGGCAAGTTGATTTGGTGGTTGGATCCCTGGAAAGGTTATGTAATTCGACCTTGCGGACTTAGTTTTTATATACACGCGCTTCCTGTCCCCGGGATAAAACGAATTATATTAGATTTATATTTCCTGATTATTGTGATAAAAATTAGCCACCCAAAGGTGGCACTGGTATGAATAGCCGTAGTTATTTTCGCTACCCTTATAGCTGTTCTTTATAATAAAGCTCTCTCCTCTCTTTATCTCTGCCTTGTCGCTTCCTTATCTCTTACATGAATGCCTTTTATTTCGTCTATTTAATCATTTCTTCTCCTCTCCTCTTCCTCTGTACTTTTCTTCATAGGCTCTTATTAATACTCTCCTATAAATCTCTCAACTCTCTTTAGCACTGCTCTCTTCTTTGCTCAAGAAGTTCAAGCAGTGATTAATTACATTTTAGGTCTCTGTTGAGGTTGGATGGGGTTAACCATCGCTGCCACCTCCCCTTGTGGACACACCAACCTCCCAAGTCACCCCGCTTAAGAGCCCTTAAGAAGTGACTCAAACATGCCTTGGGTGATTCCCCTGTACCGAGTGCCTCTGTTTACATGCACTCAGGTGACAATCGCCGTGGATGGAGTCTTGAATGTTCAAGGAACGTGAATATGTCGTGACAGAGAAGAGGTGTTAGAACTGAGTGAGTTTTTGGCTAAAGGCATATAAAGGATAGCAAAGACAAAGGAAAATAATTGTATTTTGTGTTTGTGGTTGTGTTGTGTGTGGTGTTGTGTGTGTGTGTTTGTGTGTGTGTGTGTGTGTGTGTTGTGTGTGGTGTTTGTGTGTGTGGTGGGGAGTTAGAAAATGTGTGAGGGGTGCGATTGTGTGTCCATTTTTTCATAACTGGTATATCCTTTTCACCTCTCCCTCTTGGTTCGTTCCTCTGGGACAATTGGCTTTGAGTCGTTGTATTAATTGCCTTTTGAGTTTGTGTTGAGTGTAGTGTTATTTTATTTTTTATGTTGGGTGTAGAGTGTGACATAATATTGAGATGAAACATTGCTCGTCGAGTCGCTCGCCTCTCTCTCTCTCTCTCTCTCTCATCACACACACAAATATTCAGAGAGCGTTTCCAATTACCATCTTCATGAATACTCAGCACGAAGCCTGCTTGATCATTGGAGTCGTCACGCGCTGGGATGCGAACCCTCCAGGAATTGTCCTCCCGTCTCTTGAATAAGGCGGCGACCCGCCCAACGTCAAAGGATAATGTTCACACGGACTTTGTCTACAAAATTTCTTCTCCTCTAAGGATTTTTTATAGATTTTCCAACAGCTCTAACAAATGTTTATCGGGCTACTCCTATTTCGTGTATAGCTGGGTCTCTTATAAGGGCAGCTCGTTCCAGCTCATTCCTAACTACCCTTTCTCAGCTTATTGGTGGAGTTTTTGGAGCCCATTTGCGATTCATAGCTAATTAGCTTTTATTTATGTCATCCCCCCCCAACCCCCCCAAAACCCCCCCATGAGAGAGACAGAGAGAGATGAGTGGACACATTTTCACTGTTCAACTACTCGTCCCATCAGGAATATTAACCACTTACATCTGCATCATTGACTCCTTCCGTTCATTGTACTCGGCTTGTTTAACATTATTCACTAAAAATAATCACCCCTGTTCACTGGAAAAAACATTTCCGCTAACTCAAAGCCATTTCCAATGACCGTTAGGCAGGGAACTCCAATATCTTTTATCTTGGAAACACAGCCACCTGTTCCTCCCTTATCCTGAGTCAGTACCAGGGATCAACGTCCCCTCAGCCAGCCCCTTCGACCAGACTAGCTTCTGGTTGAAGCTCTGATCAATCAGGCTGTTAGAGCCCATTGCACGAGGTATGACGTATATACCACAGCCAGGCTGAATAACTAACCTTTGAAGGTGTTAATCACGTTTCTCTCCTCTAGTAGTTACTCTCAGTCACCCAATTAACCCCAAAATCTATACATAACACAAAGTACTATATAAACTATCGAGTATTTAACATTTGTATCCATAGAAGTCGGTCCTCGCCAACTGACCTGCCATTCTTAATGTGGGTCAAGCACGCTTGACAGCTGACGACACGCTTGACAGCCCAAGACACGCTTGACAGCCCAAGACACGCTTGACAGCTTGAAGACCTGCAATACTTGTGTTCTGTTTGATCTGAGTCTGAGTGTGAGGGGTGGACATTCTGGCAGGGAATCTGATCTCTGGTCAGATGAGCCTCTCAGAGGGACGAGGTCGGTGGTCAAGCAGGATCTGGTCAAGCCGGTTTGGCAAACATGGCCTTAAAAGGCCTATCAGAGGTGCAAATAAAAATAAGCAAGTTATTATTGTGGCATCCAGGGGCATATACAATTTTACACTAATTGCTGGTACATATCACAAAAAAATATGGATTGAAATAATTAAATCAGCTTGTATCTGTAAGAGGCAGACAGACTGGTAGCTAACGTCCAGCCAACGTGTTACCCCAGTGAATACACAGCCTCATCACTGCGTTCTTACCTCATCACTAGTCATTTAGATGAGTTTCTGATGAGCTGGTCCCCTGAGAGATGAAGTGAGACAGAGACGCCTTAGGCAACCTCAGCAAGATTTGGACTTTTCACTCCAAAAGTTATCATTTAATAATCAAATGGAGTCTAAATGAACATGATCTCAACTATATGTATATCCCACTACTTAGTGTATACACCTACGATGGCAGGGAACGACAAACCTTCGTAGAATCTCACCAAAGGAATATTTAGAATACTAAAATACACTTCTAATCCTTCTGCAATCAACAGCCATATAGCACAGGTAAGGTAGTTGTCTAGAGAAAATGCAAGCTAGAATGATTATATTGCATTTGAAAGAGATGTGAGAACAAGGAGCTGGGATATGAGGACAAGGAGCTGGGATATGAGGACAATGAGCTGGGATATGAGGACAAGGAGCTGGAATATGAGGACAAGGAGCTGGGATATGAGGACAAGGAGCTGGGATATGAGGACAAGGAGCTGGGATATGAGGACAAGGACCTGAGATATGAGGACAAGGACCTGGGATATGAGAACAAGGACCTGAGATATGAGGACAAGGACCTGAGATATGAGGACAAGGACCTGAGATATGAGGACAAGGACCTGAGATATGAGGACAAGGACCTGGATATGAGGACAAGGACCTGAGATATGAGGACAAGGACCTGAGATATGAGGACAAGGACCTGAGATATGAGGACAAGGACCTGAGATATGAGGACAAGGACCTGAGATATGAGGACAAGGACCTGAGATATGAGGACAAGGACCTGAGATATGAGGACAAGGACCTGAGATATGAGGACAAGGACCTGAGATATGAGGACAAGGACCTGAGATATGAGGACAAGGACCTGGGATATGAGGACAAGGACCTGAGATATGAGGACAAGGACCTGAGATATGAGGACAAGGACCTGAGATATGAGGACGGGGGGAAAAAAGAACGGTGCCCAATAATTGCCAAAGACACGACCTTCTGTTCCACTACTAGCTGACGACACGGCCGCTACTACTCCAATCCTGCCAATCGCCACACTCATCATATAAAATAAAAAGGATTTCCTTGCCACTCTAACTCTGTATAATGCCTAATGTTGCAAAAGGAGATGAAACCATTAAAAGCTTAATATGCAACTGTTCTACTCTTTTCTCCTTAAAAATTTTAATTGGCAGTAATTATGCTGGAAGGACCGACAGCATTGAAGTTTGTAACCAGGGCCTGCAGCATGTTGATAGCGGAGATGATTTTGTAGATATACTACTGAATCCGATGATTTTTGACACCCAACTCGACACCATATTGGTCTGCAGGCGATGAGTCACAATAACGTGGCTGAAGTATGTTGACCAGACACCACACTAAAGGTGAAGGGACGACGACGTTTCGGTCCGTCCTGGACCATTCTCAAGTCGATTGTGAGTCGATTCTCAAGTCACAGTCGATTTGAGAATGGTCCAGGACGGACCGAAACGTCGTCGTCGTCCCTTCACCTTCTAGTGTGTGGTATGGTCACCATATTGTCCTGGGTACTGGGAGAGGATAGAGAAAGCAAGGGAGAGACAAAGGGTGGAAAGGGAAGGATGGGGGAAGCAAAAGGGAAGACAAAGACCAAGTCTATCCACTTTCCTCGTTGCTGTCACTAAAGTCGTAAGCATGACGTAGGTAGTTTCAGCCCCTATTGTGTGGCTCTGCTACCCAGGCTATATAATTATGCTCCCGCCCCACTATTGTGACGCCTTCCTCCTGATTACAATTGTGTCCGTCTCTAATAGGCCAGAAATGGCTATTGTAGTCGTGACGCCGAAATACTCAATTTAGCTGAATAATAGGTTCTGTGGGGGCGGCTGAGGCTTCCAGCTCCCCAGATGCCTGATGTGAGTGTATTGTGTCGGACTTAAAGATGACATAGTCAGCTACAACAAACTACAAATGATAGGTTATACAATTGACTTACTAGAAATTTACACATATTTACACTCGCCGTTGTAGTGCAGCGGTAAATTGTGTAATAGAGCAGAATTTGTTTTGTATTCAATAGCAAAATATCTGGTTCAGATCATCAATGGCTAGTGTATACATTGTAGTGCTGAGATGTGGATTCGTATGGATGTATATTCTCGTATGAAACATGTGCTCCCGGGAAACATGTATATTACCGTACACAGCATGTATATTTTGGTAAAAATCATGAATATTATCGGAGGAAATATATATTTTTTCGTAGGAAATATGCATATTCGGGAAGTGGTGGGGGTAGACCCATTGCAAATGTAAATCAACACAATCGACTTGAGAATGGTCCAGGACGGACCGAAACGTCGTCGTCCCTTCACTTTCTAGTGTGTGGTCTGGTCAACATACTTCAGCCACGTTATTGTGACTCCTCGCCTGAGCATGTATATTAACATTTGTATACTCTGTGAAATGTTAATTTATGAGCTACTGTATATGTATATCAACGCATACACATACATATATCAATAAATACACACAAGTATATATATATATATATTATCAAAATAAAGAAAACCAGAAAAGTAAAACAGACGATATACATTTAGAGAGAACATAGATGTAATAAACTCCATCTCGTGTAATTATCATCCCGCGGTATAAACAAATCATCAATAATCATCCAAACACCATCAGTGCGCATGCGTAATGCGTACTCAAACCCTAACGCATTTCCAACCTTACGAGAAACACCTTCGAAACAGAACAAAAATGAGATTTACCTACTCAGAACGAAGTGTCCGCGTAGCACGGGCTATGGTGAGCCCGTCAAAACACCAAAAGCAGCTTGTACGGAATACACAACTCATGGTCCCATGGACCGTGAGTTGCGTATCCCTCTGAAACAGGGATAAAACTCACAGCTTTATCCCATCTCGGTCATGAATGTCGAGACGGGGATAAATAATTAAAAAAGTTCTGCGTAATAAAGTTCCAGATGACGATTTTATGCTTCGAACCACTGCCGGAAATGCCATCGCAAGCGCTTTCTCGGAAGCTTTGGTCAAGGCATCTGTTCCAGCTGCTGTTGCGTCCGTAAGAGAAAATTGTTAATCGGAATCACATACTCTTCGTGGAGTCCGGATGGTGGGGTGGGGGGTGATGGGAGAGAGAGGGGGTTGTTACGGTGTTGTGGGGGGGGGTGTTAGGTTGGTGTTGTGGTGGGGGTGTTACGGTGTTGTGGTGGGGGTGTTTACGGTGTTGTGGTGGGGGGTGCGTGGGAGGGGAGCAGCCAGCGAGAGGGGGAGAGGGGTAATGGTTGAGCTGAGGTGGAAGATGGAAAAGGGGGGGGAGGAGATTGTTGTGTAACATGGTTGTGGGAGGACAGGTCAATGGGTAGAAGGACAGGTGAATGGGTAGAGGGACAGGTCAATGGATAGGAAGACAGGTCAATGGATAGGAGGACAGATCAATGGGTAGGAAAAGGATGGTCAGGGAGGGACCATAGTTGCAGTAACCTGCTTAATTCAACCAGTTTTCTTCCCAGTGAAGCTTGTACATCTCAGCCTTACTGCCAACCTCCACACTCATCCACACTCTAACCTGCAGCCACTCATCCACACCGCGACCCGAACCCATCCATCCAGACCAGGATTCTACCTTTCCCGCTTTAATCATCACGCCGCTACAATCTCCCTGTCTAAGGGGCCAAGAGTTTCCACTGAGCGGGAGGATTAATGGCCTCTGATAGTGGTGATCAACAAGGGGGTGTTGCAGACGAAAAAGCGGAAGGGAACGAGTGCAATCAGCCTCTTGCAGTGCGGTTCTTGGGGGCAACTCAGCGCTTCAGCTAGTTGCTTGAGGCATTATATTTCCCTAGCAGACGTGGAGACGCCTAGAGGTGGCCCTTACAAGGTGCTTCAGAAGACGGAGATCGAGAGGCATCGTTATGTATCACGGGGGCGTTGTACCTACCTTCGAAACAATCAGGAGGAGAGACTTAACTAGAATGTTTTAACTTGACGTTTAAACAATCACAGACTGTCAAAACAGAGTTAAGAAATCCTGGGTAATATCATTGGTCTCTATATGAGTCGCCTGAAGGGGGATTCATCTAGCATCTAAATACCTATTAAGAAACCAACTTACACCAAAGATCTTTACAGCGTATACACATGCCCCCCCCTGTGCTGAGTATACCCTGGTATACCCTGAGTATACTAGGGGTATAGCTGCACCCACACGTTCGAAAATAAAGAGACGACGTTTCAGACGTCCACTTGATAATGGTCCACAATGGACTAAAATCGTCACTTCAGGAATTTTCAGATGGGTCGGGTGTCTACATTTCAGCCCCGTTATTGTGATCTGGTGTCGTCTGCCTGAAGATTTTCCTTACAAATGGCTCAAAGACGAGTTATAATGGGAGTCGAACAAGCAGCAGAGGTCCAGTACAGTGAATTCATTGTCAAGGTTCCGTCAAGATTTTGTCAAGGTTCCGTGAAGATTTTATCATATTCCGTCAAGATTTTGTCGTATTCTGTCAAGATTTTGTTGTATTCCGTCAAGATTTTGTTGTATTCCGTCAAGATTTTGTTGTATTTATGAAGGAATGACAAGATGCATAAAATGTGGGAAATGTATTTGTCCAAGCTCACAAAATAACAGTATTTTGTCATACGAGTTCCAGGGCACCTGTCACTGTGCCATACAAGCACCAGGCACCTGTCACTGTGCCATACAAGCTCCAGGGCACCTGTCACTGTGCCATAGAAGCACCAGGCACCTGTCACTGTGCCATACAAGCTCCAGGGCACCTGCCACTGTGCCATACAAGCTCCAGGGCACCTGTCACTGTGCCATAGAAGCTCCAGGGCACCTGTCACTGTGTCATACAAGCACCAGGGCACCTGTCACTGTGCCATAGAAGCACCAGGCACCTGTCACTGTGCCATACAAGCTCCAGGGCACCTGTCACTGTGCCATACAAGCTCCAGGGCACCTGTCACTGTGCCATAGAAGCACCAGGCACCTGTCACTGTGCCATACAAGCTCCAGGGCACCTGTCACTGTGCCATACAAGCTCCAGGGCACCTGTCACTGTGCCATAGAAGCACCAGGCACCTGTCACTGTGCCATACAAGCTCCAGGGCCACCTGTCACTGTGCCATACAAGCTCCAGGGCACCTGTCACTGTGTCATAGAAGCTCCAGGGCACCTGTCACTGTGCCATACAAGCACCAGGGCACCTGTCACTGTGCCATAGAAGCTCCAGGGCACCTGTCACTGTGCCATACAAGCACCAGGGCACCTGTCACTGTGTCATAGAAGCACCAGGGCACCTGTCACTGTGCCATACAAGCTCCAGGGCACCTGTCACTGTGCCATAGAAGCTCCAGGGCACCTGTCACTGTGCCATACAAGCACCAGGGCACCTGTCACTGTGTCATAGAAGCACCAGGGCACCTGTCACTGTGCCACACAAGCTCCAGGGCACCTGTCACTGTGCCATACAAGCTCCAGGGCACCTGTCACTGTGCCATAGAAGCACCAGGGCACCTGTCACTGTGCCACACAAGCTCCAGGGCATCTGTCACTGTGCCATACAAGCTCCAGGGCAACCTGTCACTGTGCCATAGAAGCACCAGGGCACCTGTCACTGTGCCATAAAAGCCCCAGGCACTCGGGCGTTCCACAGCGTGACTCCGCCCTTCACCTGACTCCGTTCCATTGAGGAAAATAGAAACACTGAAACCAATGAAGTAACCGGTTCTGCGGCCAAGAATGTGGGCGTGCACAGGTGCGGCAATTTACCTGCAGGCAAGTTTCCATTGCCGTGTTGATGGGGCTGAGGTGAGGCCGGAAGCTGAGTCAACTTAGCTTGACCTGATCCATTCAGAGTTCAACACCTTCTTTCATATCTTGTATAAAACCCTTACATTATACTTGGTACAAAAGTGGTATAAAATTTTTGTATTACAGTGTGCAAACTTTGTATTCAATCTTGTATTAAACCTTTGTATTAAACTATATATTTAACCTTATATAAAATCTCAACGATATATCCGAATAATTAGAGGTAAAAATTGTTAACTAATCTGATATTAACGATAAGTCAAGTCGTCTAAATAATAATCACAGTTACTATATTAAAGTAAATCATTTTAATCCCATTTACATTGCGTATTTACAACTTTTTTTTGTGAACACAGTACAAATTTACGACATCTTCAATTGGGTGTTCAAGGGTTTACAAGCCTACAAGGATCTCTGGAAGGCCTTCGTAAACTTTATAGACTTGAGAGAACCTATTTATTTTCGGTATTCTAGAGTGGATGACAATAAGANCATAGCCCGTGCTACTTGGGACTTATTGTTCCATGTAGCGAATCTTAAACAACAACATATTCCTGTGTCACCTAAACACATTCCTTCAAGTCCCTTTATGTGAAGGCCATGTTGATGAGCGTGGCGAGGAATGAAATGAGAGTTATGAGGGATTGAGAAATGAGGAGTGAATGTAACGACAAATTAAATGCATGATTGATTAAGATGATGGGTGGTGGTGTAATGAGAGGAGGGGGATGTGGAGGGAGGTGGGGGAGGTAGGAAGTATGAGGGACTGGTGGAATGAGGGAAGTATGAGGGGGGGGGGTGATGCAGGAAGTGTGCCACTGTTGTCACACTAATCCCGTTCCATTCTACAGGTTTGGTGCCTCACACCCTGTAGTTCAAGTGATGGTGTTGGTGATAGTGGTGGTGATGGTGTGTTAGTAACATGGTGATATTATTGATGATGATGATATTGATGATAAGAATGATGATGGTGATGGTTATGGGGATGATAGTGATGCTGTTGAAGGCGATAGTGTTGAGCATGAAGATAACGATCATCATATTTATATGTAGCTAGAGATTTAACTATATATATGTGTGTGTGTAAAAAAAACGACATTTGAACGGACAGATAAGCGTGAGCGCTTTCGTTATCCTTTCTCCCTCGGATCCTCAGAGACGGGAAACGACAGAGAACAACATCAATTAGACCCAGATGGTCTGAGGTCACCGCGAGAACGGAACGCCACTCGGAAGTTATGCAATAACAAATAACACGCTAACGTAAGACTTCAAAGATATGAGTGATTCAGTTATTAACTCCACACACACACACACACACACACACACACACACACACACACACACACACACACACACACACACACACACACAGGTGAGAAGTTAGGTGAGAAGTTAGTTAGGTGAGAAGGTGGTGGAGGCCAAGACCGTCAGTAGTTTCAAAGCGTTATATGACAAAGAGTGCTGGGAAGACGGGACACCACGAGCGTAGCTCTCATCCTGTAACTACACTTAGGTAATTACACACGCCAATACAACACTATCTTCACCCCTACCGTCGACCTTCCGTGCCCCGGCATCCACCGAGAACCCGTGGTCTCTGAAATCCTTACGGGCTCACCATAGCCCGTGCTACATGAATACTTTGGTCTTAGTAGCTAAATCTGAAACAACAAACAGCTGAAATCTCTTATCTGATTGGAAAAAGAAGGTAGTGACCATGTGATATGATGTAGCTTTATCTAGCCAATGATAACCACGGATTAAATAGTGAAACCTGCCAATTATGTGCATTCATACAGTGTTGAGAAAATTATGCTCATGATGTATTTCAAGCATTGGAAGAAAGTGAAGCAATTTTGAATTGAAATTCAAAATGTAGACCAAACCACACACTAGAAAGTGAAGGGACGACGACGTTTCGGTCCATCCTGGACCATTCTCAAGTCGATTGTGAATGGTCGACACATTATGCTTATGATGTATTTCAGCATTGGAAGAAAGTGAAGCAATTTTGATTAGAACTTCAAAGTGTTGACCAAACCACACACTAGAAAGTGAAGGGACGACGACGTTTCGGTCCATCCTGGACCATTCTCAAGTCGATTGTGAATGGTCGACACTTTCACAATCGACTTCAGAATGGTCCAGGACGGACCGAAACGTCGTCGTCCCTTCACCTTCTAGTGTGTGGTCTGGTCAACATACTTCAGCCACGTTATTGTGACTCATCGCCTGCATAAACAAACCTTTCTTTTTTTTCTGGTCTTTGGAATGTGTCAGAGCTGAAAGTCCTTGTTCAGAACACTATGTCTTAGTCCTTGTGTCTCCCGTCATGCACCATCCTTTCTCTCCGTACTCTTGTCACTAATCAGGTAAAGTTCTGATAGAATTTCAGAGCTGATAAGGAAACTTTATATTTCTTTAGCAGATAACCAACACGTTTTCTCTCTCACTCTCGCTCTCTCCCTCCTGCTTGAAGCCAAGGTAGCCTAGATAACTTATCTTGTCGCTTCCTGTGCTAGTAGCATCTCTTTCTTGCCCCAGCACAATCTACCTCCTTCCTCCTTACCCCAACATCTTACTCCCTCTTCCACTCCACTCTACTTTCTCCAATTTTACCCCACCCTCCTTTACCCCATGAACCACACACCACCTCCTCCTACCTCCTGAATATTATGAGCGGAATATTAACAGGCCAGACTGAAAAGTTACTTTTTACGGGTTTACCATAGCCCGTGCTACTTGAAACAATTTGTTCCAAGTAGCTGAATGTCTACAACAACAGTGTTACAATCTTTCCCACTGTCAACGCAGCATTACAATAAAACTTGTTTTTGCCAAGTAAATATACCTTTCTTGACGTTAATGGACGGCCACCAAATCCGTCATAGCTTATTATACAAGCCTTATCTACAGCGAAGATATGGAGCTCTGTGATCCTAACTTGTATAAGCGAAGTACTAGAGCGTCAAGGGCACTTCGTGAAGGGAAAAATGAAGATACGGAATTATGTATAATCCTAAACAGGGAGAAAAATCATTAGTAAAAAGTTCTTCCAGACAGCTGTAGAGAAAATGATTAGAAACGCGGAAATGACCTAACCGGACACTCGAGAAGTAAATAATTATCAAAAGAAGATGATGAGAATAAAGGAATCTGCACAAGACCTATTAGCCCATACGAGGCAGGTCCTATTTAAGGCTTCGTTACGCATACATTCCCTACGCACTGGTCCACACCCTTCGCGTATTGCGGCGTAGTTACGCATGCCTCTCGCGTATGGTTGACAGGGTACGCATGTTAACGCATTCTGAGACTACTTCTCGTTGTTAAAATACGTTGATGATGTACGCTGATTTACAGAAAATCTTTGCTGACACGAGAGAGAGAGAGAGAGAGACACAGACAGACAGAAAGACAGTCAGACAGACAGACAGACAGAGAGACAGACAGACAGACAGACAGACAGACAGACAGACAGACAGACACAGAGAGACGTGAATATATACTAAAAATTATTATGAAACTTGAAGATTTGTATGAAACGTTAATTTGCTGCAAAATGTTGTAATCAGTTAACCATTAAAACAAATGTATTTCAATAATTAAATTAGACAATTTTAAACTCCAAGTATTGTCCAAGTGCATTAAGTTCCTTTACCCCACTGAGGCTAAGTTATAACAATAACCGAAGACTGTTTACAACAAGAGGTGCTAGCTAAGAGGGATTCGAACTAGGGCCTGCTGACATACCAGTCCCAGATGCTGCCCCTCTGTATCACAACTATGTCAAAGAAAGTAATTATCAAAAGAAGGCACCAAGCCGGAAAGGCCTTGTAGCATCTCTAAGTCAAAACGATTGTTAATACTGCGTGATTTAACCGTTAAATCTTATGGTTCCAAACCCTTACGTCCCATGACTCTACTTTTCACCTAGTGTCTCTCCTTGGAGTGCCCAAATCACTTGGGCTGGACGGTAGAGCGACGGTCATGCAGGTCAGCGTTTAATCCCCGACCGTCCAAGTGATTGGGCACCATTTCCTTTCCCCCTGTCTCATCAAAAATCCTTATCCTGACCCCATCTGCCTCGTTGCTTCAATGTCTAATGTTTAATCCAGCCCGGGCAAGTGATTGGGCTTACTAGAGCCGTTAGAGCCTAAGCAACCAACTTAACCTATAATGGCCGTAGCGCAAGCAAAAAAAAATCCATTTTACGGTGCGTAAATTTGTAAGAAAGTCACATAGTTCCGACAGTTCGATTTCGTTATAAATATGATGTATGAAGTGTGAGGACAGGTTGGTTGTAAAGACCGCTGCTGAAAATAATATAGCAGAAAAATGTTGACCAAACCACACACTAGAAAGTGAAGGGACGATGACGTTTCGGTCCGTCCTGGACCATTCTCACAATCGACTTGAGAATGGTCCAGGACGGACCGAAACGTTGTCGTCCCTTCACTTTCTAGTGTGTGGTCTGGTCAACATACTTCAGCCACGTTATTGTGACTCATCGCCTGCATAATATAGCAGGACTGTCGTCGGCCAGACAGACCGGAGTTATCGTCTCTAGACTGACAGGGTTATCATTCCCGTAGATAACACCACAGTTCACTAGTGTTATCTACAGAACTGTGGCTCTCAGAGCTCCATGGTTGATTCTGTGTTGTTAGTAAGCAGGTTATGAAGTGGTGTGGGGGGATAGGACAAGCAAAAGAGGCAGTAAAATAGATATTTGGGATGTCTGGAACATATCTTCAACCCCTCTTATCCTCTCCCTGACGCTCATGAAGAAACCTTTTAACCTCCGCCTCACGTCCATGAACAACCTTCTTAACCTCCTCCCTCACGCCCGTGTTAAAGCTAAGTAGCGTGTTGAGGATGGCAAAGAGTGAACTGCTGTCGGGGTCGTTAGTGAGTAGTTCGTTGACAGCAACAGCTGGAAGCTTAGTAATGACCGGGTGGAACGATTCTGTTCAGCGAGGCCCCTCTTGAATGGATAATGAGGTTCAATCCCCGACTGTCCAACAAATGGTTGGGCACCAGTCCTTTCCCTCCGCCCATCCCAATCCTTATCCTGACCCCTTTCCAATGCTATATTGTCGTAATGGCTTGGCGCTTTTCCCCTGAAAGCTCCCTTCCGGTCATCTCACCCCCATCATATATGCCAGGATTATATGCAAGCTAAATATTATCCATGGCCTGGATATCTAACCACCCAGCATCAGAAGCAGAAAGGCTCTCAAACATCCTAATCGATTTCTGTGTCAGGTTTCAGCACCTGAACATGTTATGGAAAATTCAAACATGAATTTCATAAAAAATCGGAAAAGCCGTTCACGCCCTGGAGTGATGACAAGCCCCCAGTCCCACTGATTCCCAGACTCACAGCCTCACAGACCCACATGCTCACAGACTCACTTGCTCACAGACCCAGAGAAAGACCTTCTAAAAAAAATCGAGTTTCAAAACTTTCGGGGACATCCTCTTGATATAAATCTCAAAATAATAATATAATTCAGCGTTTATTGTCTTTAAGAAATCTGATTTACTCTCCTTATCAGTGCTATTGGTTCGTATTCTCCTCACAAATTTCAGTTAAGTCATGACACCATTGTTTTCGCCTTGGGAATACAGAAAGGAACTGT
>WNGS01163813.1:6045322-6067001 GCA_020271785.1 Procambarus virginalis | reverse complement strand
TCCGCCACCTTGGGGAAACATCAAGGCAGTCCTTGATATTTTTTAAATTATTGCTGTCGTCTGGCCATCATTACAGACCTCTGTGTTGTGAAAAATTGTGATCGTAACCTTTGATCGAGTCCTTATACCTAAGTAATGAGAGACGTTAATTAATTATTTGATGCTGCTCTCCTTGCCCATCTTGGCATTGATATTTCTACTATCATTACCGATGATGTCAATGTGGATTGGTATCTTGGACAAATGTTTTAGTGTGGATTGGTATCTTGGACAAATGTTTTAGTGTGGATTGGTATCTTGGACAAATGTTTTAGTGTGGATTGGTATCTTGGACAAATGTTTTAGTGTGGATTGGTCTCTTGGACAAATGTTTTAGTGTGGATAGGTATCTTGAACAATTTTTTAGTGTGGATTGGTATCTTGGACAAATGTTTTAGTGTGGATTGGTCTCTTGGACAAATGTTTTAACGTGGATTGGTATCTTGGACAAATGTTTTAGTGTGGATTGGTATCTTGGACAAATGTTTTAGTGTGGATTAGTCTCTTGGACAAATGTTTTAGTGTGGATAGGTATCTTGAACAAATTTTTTACTGTGGATTGGTATCTTGGACAAATGTTTTAGTGTGAATTGGTATCTTGGACACATGTTTACGTTCTCCTGTGATTGTTCAGGCTTCCGCAGGTCGACAGTGTACAGCTTCCACCAGGACTGAAATGTCTGGTTCTGCAGACCTGTGTATTCTGTAAAACCATTAGTATAACTGACCATATTATCACTATCAACGCTTCTGTCACCGTAATGTTCATCACTACTTCCTAGGCTCACTGAATCATCGGTATTCGTAGGAAGGGATAACGTTGTGTGCTTTCTGTAAAGCTTTCTGCTTCTGTTATGCTTCGTGGTAAAAAGACTCTCTCGGAGCCTAAGAGTATTGATTAACATGTGAATGTGGGTGTGGTAGGTGGCGGATGGCCTTGTTATGCAGCCTGCCGCTGCAAGTGGTTGAGCTTGGCAGTGCATAGACAGTAGAGGCTCCCACAGCAGCGCAGCACTGACATCATCACGCCTGTTGTGTGTGGTGTACTGGGCATCAAGGTCATCATATGGTCACGACTGACCTGATCCCCTTGATAAATGTTGCCCTTGAACCTGCTCCACACACAGTCACCAGGCTTGACATCTCTTGCTGCACGGATTCTATCTACCACACAGGGGGATCTGGCCTGACCAGCCAGCCAGCCTGACGCCGCACGGGTGAGTGAATGAGATGTTTTGATCAGTTTATCCTCCCTTGAAGGCGAAGTTCAGAGCAGCGTCACTCATCTCGTAAGTGAACATACAGCCATGAACAACATCCATCCCCAGCGGGAAGGAAACTCGTTGTGGTGGTTCATCCTGTCACTTGTATCCAGTGTGTGCTCAATTGTCTCATGTAAACCAACTGTCAAACGATTCATTAACACCTTACAACCCGTAAATTTACGCTACCCTGCAGGTGCAAAGTGAAATATCATTTAATAACAGTGACTATATATGACAAAAAAAGTGTTTTCCTGATTCAAACAAGGTGGCGGGCTTAATACTACACATATTTATGACTCTATATGGACACACTCTCTCAGGTAGTGCCCCAGACAGTGTCCTTCACTCATGTTACAGATTATACAACACCTCTGCTCAATATACCATCCGGAAGGGTTCAATGGACTATTACAATTCAACTTAATCAACACGTGCAAAGTAATGCAACAGGGTGCTGGGAACAGGTGTCCGGACACTAGGTACCACATGGACACGCTACTTCCACCTCACGAAGTAAAACACGGAGTAAAACATATGTAAAACACATGACTTTACAACGAACCTGTAAAAAGAAGCCCACTTTAAGCAAATAGTCTAACCACTTGGGCTGGTCAGTAGAGCGACGGTCTCGCTTCATGCAGGTCGGCGTTCAATTCCCGACCGTCCAAGTGGTTGGACACCATTCCTGCCTCCCGTCCCATCCCAAATCCTTATCCTGACCCCTTCCAAGTGCTATATAGTCGTAATGACTTGGCGCTTTTCCCCCTGATAGTTCCTGCCTTCCTTCCTTCAAGAAAATAGCATTACCTGTATTTGCAAGATTGACCCACATAGGAAGTGCCTTTGGGAATACGTACCATGTTTTTAGACACATTCTGACATCTGGCACCAGGATGAACAGGTATAAGTTGAGAAAAGACCAAATGAGTTAACCTCACGTCAGTAGGAAAGAAAGGAAGTAGAGGAGACTTGAGCGTCACATACAAAATACTGAGCAAGATCTGACAGAGCAAACAAGGACAAACAATTTAGCATGTGTAGTACACAAACAAGCTAACAAAGGGAAGAGAACTATCAGGGGGTAAAGCGCCAAGCAATTACGTCTATATTACCCTTGAAAAGGGTCAGGATAAGGCTTAGGGATGGCACGGAGTGAGAGGAGGAGGGGAGGCGAGGTATGATGTCCAACCACTTAGCCGGACGGGTATTGAACGCGGACCTGCATGAAGCGAGACCGTCGCTCTACCGTCCAGCCCAAGTGGCTGGCAAGATGACAAAGATGTTAATCACTTATCCAAATATATCACAGTCATCAGAAACATTTTTCGAGTGACAGAGCAGTGAACAGTGGATTACGCTAAGAACCGAAGTGGTTGAGGCAGACTACATACGCATCGTCAAAGGCCCCTTGTAGATATAATTCATACCCTTGTCGATTAATGGATGAGAGGCGAGACTTAAGAGCCGCAGCTCATCCCCCACAAGGACAGCTAGGTGAGTACAGACTAAAAAGCTGACAGACAGACAGACAGAGACAGACACACACACACAGAGAGAGAGAGAGAGAGAGAGAGAGAGAGAGAGAGAGAGAGAGAGAGAGAGAGAGAGAGAGAGAGAGAGAGAGAGAGAGAGAGAGGACGGACAGAACAACCACCACAAGTGTTAAATATGCCAATATATAAAAAACTAACATGTGTTTAAGCCCGTCACATCACGCCAGTATACTCCCTGCTCATCATCCATTAATGGCTAGCTGTGTGTATATCTCTCCTGTGTGTGTATATCTGCTGTGTGTGTGTATGTCTGGGGTGTGTATGTCGGCTATGAAGGTTGGTCTGCCGTCTGGGCATGTCTGGTGTGTAAATATTTACTGTATACAAAATGTCTGCCATGTGAATGTGTTTACTCGGGCTGTACACGCTTCAACAGAGTTTATTTACACCTGCAACGCCACGTCCTCGTGGGTTAATGAGGGTAAATTATGCCCGAGCATCTACACAGGGTGTGTGTAGCCGCCCTTACTCGAGGCGGTGTGTGATGGTGTATCTGTGAGGGATGGTGCTATTGTGCCACTAATCTAATGTGTGCGTGTGTGTGTGTGTGTGTGTGTGTGTGTGTGTGTGTGTGTGTGTGTACTTACCTATCTGTGCTTGCAGGATCGAGCATTGACTCTTGGATCCCGCCTTTCCAGCTATCGGTTGCTTACAGCAATGACTCCTGTCCCATTTCCCTATCATACCTAGTCTTAAAAGTATGAATAGTATTTGCTTCCACAACCTGTTCCCCAAGTGCATTCCATTTTTCCACTACTCTCACGCTAAAAGAAAACTTCCTAACATCTCTGTGACTCATCTGAGTTTCCAGTTTCCACCCATGTCCCCTCGTTCTGTTATTATTACGTGTGAACATTTCATCTATTTCCACTTTGTCAATTCCCTGAGTATTTTATATGTCCCTATCATATCTCCTCTCTCCTTCTTTTCTCTAGTGTCGTAAGGTTCAGTTCCTTCAGTCGCTCTTCATATCCCTTCCCTCGTAACTCTGGGACAAGCCTCGTCGCAAACCTCTGAACCTTCTCCAGTTTCCTTATGTGTTTCTTCAGGTGGGGGCTCCATGATGGCGCGGCATACTCTAAGACGGGTCTCACGTATGCAGTGTAAAGCGCCCTAAAAGCCTCCTCATTTAGGTTTCTGAATGAAGTTCTAATTTTCGCCAGTGTAGAGTACGCTGCTGTCGTTATCCTATTTATATGTGCCTCAGGAGTTAGATTAGGTGTCACATCCACTCCCAGATCTCTTTCTCGAATCGTTACAGGTAGGCTGTTCCCCTTCATTGTGTACTGTCCCTTTGGTCTCCTATCACCTGATCCCATTTCCATAACTTTACATTTACTGGTGTTAAACTCCAGTAGCCATTTCCCTGACCATCTCTGCAACCTGTTTAAGTCCTCTTGGAGGATCCTACAATCCTCGTCTGTCACAACTCTTCTCATTAATTTTGCGTCATCCGCAAACATTGACATGTATGACTCCACTCCTGTAAACATGTCATTTACGTAAATTAGAAAGAGGATTGGTCCCAGCACCGATCCTTGAGGTACTCCACTTGTTACTGTTCTCCAGTCCGACTTCTCGCCCCTTACCATTACCCTCTGGCTCCTTCCTGTTAGGTAGTTCTTCACCCATTCTAGGGCCTTTCCGCTTACTCCTGCCTGCCTCTCAAGTTTGTATAGCAGTCTCATGTGCGGTACTGTATCAAAGGCCTTTTGGCAGTCAAGAAATATGCAGTCTGCCCAGCCTTCTCTGTCCTGCCTTATCCTTGTTACTTTATCATAGAATTCTAAAAGTTTGTTAGGCATGATTTCCCTGTCCAGAAACCATGTTGGTGCTTGTTTACAAACCCAATGCTCTCCAGGTGCTCAACAAGTCTTAGCCTAATTATTCTTTCAAGTATTTTGCAGGGGATGCTTGTCAATGATACGGGTCTGTAGTTAAGTGCCTCCTCCCAGTCACCTTTCTTGAAAATCGGTACGACATTTGCCTCCTTCCAGCAACTGGGCAATTCTCCCGACATAAGTGACTCATTAAAGATCATTGCCAGAGGCACACTGAGAGCCTGCGCTGCCTCTTTAAGTATCCACGGTGATACTTTGTCTGGTCCAACAGCTTTGTTTGCATCCAGTGTTGTCAACTGTTTCATTACCTCCTCTGCTGTCACCTCTATGTCTGATAGTCTGTCATTTAGGGTAATCGCTTCTAACAATGGGAGCTGCTCAGGCTCGGTTGTGAACACTCCATGGAAATTTGCATTCAGTACCTCGCAGATTTCCTTGTCGCTTCTGTATATGCCCCTTCTGTTTTCCTCAGTCNACATTCCTGCCACCACCCTACACTCCTCCAACATTCCTGCCACCACCCCACACTCCTCCAACATTTCTGCCACCACCCCACACTCCTCCAACACTACTGCCACCACCCCACACTCCTCCAACACTACTGCCACCACCCCACACTCCTCCAACACTACTGCCACCACCCCACACTCCTCCAACACTACTGCCACCACCCCACACTCCTCCAACACTACTGCCACCACCCCACACTCCTCCAACACTACTGCCACCACCCCACACTCCTCCAACACTACTGCCACCACCCCACACTCCTCCAACACTACTGCCACCACCCCACACTCCTCCAACACTACTGCCACCACCCCACACTCCTCCAACACTACTGCCACCACCCCAACACCCCCTCCACCACTACTGCCACCATCACCACACCTCTTGCCCCCAACAGAAGTGAATGAATAACTCCCTTCATCTCTTGCCCCCCAACAGGAGTGCATGAGTATGTGCATACAGCAACTCATTGTAAAGAATTGCAGGTGCAGTCATCCTCTGTTCCCCAATGACTTCACCTCCAACGACACGTGGTACGCCCTCGAGCCCCCGTGCAACCTCAACAGCTCCAGTGAGTTAATGTTACCCTGTTGATTACGTGCAAGGATAAAGAAAGAACTGCATTGAGGTGGGGGGCGGGAAGGGGTCAAGCTAAGCTTACACACAGAGATCACACTAACGTGATGCATCAAATGAACAACACCACAAGGGCCGTGGAGAGGATCAATCCTTTTTCACCCTGTCGTAGCTCAGTGGATTAAGGCAGTGTCTGGGATGCTTCCGGACGCAGGTTCGAATCCTCGTCACGGCCCGTGTGGATTTGTTCATAAGCTAAGCTTGAACACAGTGACGCTAAGCTTAGTTGAACTAATATACGTATTTTTTTGTTTCTTAAATATTTGTTCCTTAACTATGTATGATCCGTTAGGTTTTATCTCTCTAGTCTAAATCCATTAAATTAACCGTCAACCTGCTCCTGTCTATTCTCATCCTGTCACCCCCTGTGTGTGTCTGCCTGTCACCCTGGGTCTATCAACTTTCTGCTTGTCACCCCTGCGTCTGTCAGTCTATCTGCTAACTGCTCAAGTTGTCACAAACAACACTGCCTGCAACAAAATTGTTCCATGCAAATAAAAATTGTTGTTCAGGTAGGGAATGATCTTCGGCTAGGAATTGTTCATCTCCTGTCGCGTTACAAGCGACCAATGACAGGCCAGAGGTTTCCTAGAACAAGTACCTCTAATTAACATAAGAACATAAGAACAAAGGTAACTGCAGAAGGCCTATTGGCCTATACGAGGCAGCTCCTATCTACTCCTATCCTATCTAATTACAACGTCTCTATCGTTGCTCTTTTGTTATTCTTTTCTTTTATCTTTTATATTCCCCCTCTTTCTTTGCTTTTTTAGACAATTTAGCTACTTTTTATAGTGTAATTTTTAATTTGAAATCAAGATTCCTCTTCCTCGGTTCATCCTGTCATTCATCTTCCCTTATTACGTTTTAACTGAAATGATTTTCTTGTGTTATTTTGAAGTGGATAATATGATGCTTAAAACAACACAGTCACCAGCATCTCTTCAAGGCGTCCCCCCACACAACCTTGACGTGGTTGGTGGTATGTAGACCTAATGTTATCGTTGTTCTACCAACAGACATTGGTAACAACTCAGTGTGTGTTAATGAGACGGTCACACACTATGCCAAAGACTCTGACTTAGCGAACTGTGGCTGCACCGTTGCCTGCAGGTATGTGGCGTGTGTGTGTGTGTGTGTGTGTGTGTGTGTGTGTACTCACCTAATTGTGCTTACGGGGGTTGAGCTTTGGCTCTTTGGTCCCGCCTCTCAACTGTCAATCAACAGGTGTACAGATTCCTGAGCCTACTGGGCTCTATCATATCTACATTTAAAACTGTGTATGGAGTCAGCCTCCACCACATCACTACCTAATCACATCACCACCTCCACCACATCACTGTGTGTGTGTGTGTGTGTGTGTGTGTGTGTGTGTGTGTGTGTGTGTGTGTGTGTGTGTGTGTGTGTGTGTGTTAGTATTAATATTATTATTGTATATACTGTTAAACTCTAGCTATATGATTATATTGGGATTTATTAATTTGAGAGATTTTGCATATTTTCCGGTATATGTAAATAACGAAGCATTGTTCTCTTTTTCCACAGTGAGACGCAGTACTACAAGGCCATGTCTACGGCTGCTTGGCCTCCTCATTCTGCAAAGGTCATTCACTCATTCTTGAGTTCTTTCGACAATGATAAAAATATAGCTTATTTGAAACACCAGAAGGCATATTGGTCCTCAGGTGGCCGATCCTATTTATATATGCCCAAACTCTATATGTGTATATATACATAGGGGGGTACCACTTCTTTTGTGTTTGTAGGGTCCCTCAGCCTCGAAGAAGAGGATATGCAGCACCCTACATATCCTCTTCAGATTTTTCCTACTATCCCCTTGTATATTTTAACTATTTTATTTTATTCAAACTTACGTAAAATGAGTTCCAAACATGGTTACATACGAGGTACAAAGATATTTGTTACAGTTTGTCGAGTTCCTCCAGTTCTTCAGAGCACGGGTACAAACCTTGAAGGCAGTGAGCATTTCCCCTCTGTATTGCCACGATGAGTCACTGGGGAAATGAAGCTGGAGTCTCTTGTTTCACTTAGCATATAACTCATTTCCTTACAAAAACTGGTGGCACTCTTACTCCAAGCACCATGTGTGTCTCGGAAGTTATGGAGACAAAATTGTAGTGGTGATCCAGTTCTCTGTACTTACGGGATTTTCCTGATTTCCTGTGAGTGGCAGCACCACCTGGTTGTGCAACACTGAGGACAATGTAGGTGTTAGCCAGGGTTGATACACGTGTTTTTCTACATCAACCGCTTGTCATTCCTCCAGGGGTTCACTGTGATACCATCCGGGCGACCAATAAGAGCATCGGAGTTACGGGGCGTTAGGTAACGGGGCTCTCTCTCGGCTGGGCATCCAGCTGTGGTGAGGCTCCTCTTAATGATGTCGTTAATTTCACTGTGCCTCGAGTGCCATCCCCCCCTGTCCTTTGAACAAGCCATGGTAGTTACCACCTCGCCGCAAATACACCTATATTCAGTGTGGACTGGGGCAGCAAGGCGAAAGGTAACTGCAATTCGGAGAGCGTGTGGTGTGAGACGCGTGCCTGTTGCCGACATCGGGGTTTCTTTCCAGTTATCTTGAGATGACTTCAGGGCTTAGCGTCTCCGCGGCCCGGTCCTCGACCAGGCCTCCTTTTTGTTACACACCCCCAGGAAGCAGCCCGTAGCAGCTGTCTAACTCCCAGGTACCTGTTTACGAACAGGGTGAAAGAAACTGCCCATTTGTTTCCACCTCAGCCGGGGATCGAACTCGGAACCTTAGGACTACGAATCCCGAGCGCTGTCTACTCAGCCGTCAGCCTGAACCCACGTACCCCCGGTCAGGGAGTTGCTAATAATGATTGATTGATAAAGATTAAGCCACCCCAAGAGGTGGCATGGGCATGAATAGCCCGTAAAGTTGCTAATAGAAAGTCCCTTACATGGGGGCCCTGCTACTGCTGTGAGGCGATCAATGCCGTGTCGAAGCTGTTGCTGCGTCTAGGCACTCTGCAGCAGTTGAGTCTACAACAGGGCCATCCCAACTGGATTGCTTGTGAGCTTTTGATGGTGATGGCTCGAGCGTTGAGCTTACACGAGCGACACAGGTGTTCGATAATCCCCCTCTGCTTCATATTAAAAATTTTAGTGTGGTTGGTTTCAGCTTAGAGGGGTGCCGTAACATATATCTATGCTTGAGTTCAGTCTTTGTCAGTGTTTCTGGCAATAAACTACCTTATTAGAGGGTCAAGAAGGCTTCAGCTAGCTTTTCTTCTCATAGGCATTTCCTTCCAATTTGTAATTCCACATAGGCAAAAATATAAGCCATCTTTGATCCCGGCAACACTCTCGTTATGCTACAGTTAGCCCTCCATTACTGGTCATATCCTCGGAGGGCACTCTGATCATGTCCGTTTTCTGTGTATACGTCAACCACGTAACATAGAGCACGGACTCATCAGTAACTTCGTTACTGACTGTGGCACCGGTTCGTCTTCCGAGGACATTAGAAAATTGCCCTATTGTCAGTAGTCTTAGAGAATATCCGCTTTCAAGCAAGAGACTTGTTCACATTTTTTAAGGGTACTGATTTACTCCTAAACCTTTGGATTTGTTTACGGTTTGTATATATTTTAAGATTTTTTATATATTTTGTAAAAATCGTTTTTCATTCATTATTCTTTGAAAAGAGGTTCAGTCGAACAAACATTACACTGATATATTCCCAGTGTTGTTATTTGCAGATTATATGTCGAAATGAGTATACTAAGGCTATTTAACAACCATATATACGTTATTTCCTAACCTATATAAGGTTATATACTAACCGTACTCAGCTTATATACTAACCTGCCTACGTTAGTATCATACAAGATGACTGACGCTGCAGGCTGAACAATATTAACCTTCTGACTTGTCAATAACACTTTGGTGAGATTAACAAAGGAGTATTATTACCCATCACCACCTCCCCCCCTTTCACCATCACCACCCGCCTCACCATCACCACCCTCACCACCGCCACCACTCTCACCACAGCCGTATGTGCACCAGAGGTACAAACCGCCGACCGACGTGGATTCTGATCTACTCCAGCTCACCATCTACTACCAAACTCTCAACATAGACCATATGACGGAGATCCCTCAGTTCACGGTAACTATCTGAAGAGTATACCGTGAGTATGTCATGAGTATACCGTGAGTATGTGGTCATGCAACCCGTTCTCGCACTTGCTTATAGTCAATATTGGCTTATTTAATAAGTGCATATGTGACATACTAATTGATTGTAAATATTTTAGTTTACCTTGAAAAGCTTCATAGAAAACACCGACCTCACCTAACCTTCTTAGTATGTTAATAAGATAAGCATCTTATTGCTTCTTAATTACAATTATTACTTAACCTATAATGTCATGATAATGATATGTTTTTAATGTGTAGCAGTTATGATGTGGTGAAGTATGAGGCGCTGGGGGCTAGGACGAGGGAAGGAATGGTGCCTAGCCACTTGAGTACAATACCCATGCTGTGGGTGGTTGTGGACCTCATACCCATCCTGTGGGTGGTAGTGGACCCCATACCCATCCTGTGGGTGGTACTAGTGGACTTCATACCCATCCTGTGGGCGGTACTTGACACCATTCCCATCCTGTGGGCAGTAGTGAACCTCATGCCCATGCTGTGGGCGGTAGTGGACACCATACCCATCCTATGGACGGCAGTGGACCTCATACCAATCCAGTGGGCGGTTGTGGACCTCACACCCATCCTGTGGGCGGGTACAGGAGCCTCTACCCAATCTGTGGGTGTTAGTGAAGAAGGCTGCAGGGGCACATACTGGATCAGGATATGAACCTCATAAACTAGCAATGTAAAGTCGCAAGAAGATTTAGCAAACAGAAAGAATCATGGAGGGAGAAAGAGCTATGAAGTAAACAAAGCTATGAAGAGCTATGGAAGAGCTATGAAGTTGTTTTATTATGCAGTAGATCGGAAGTACTTCGATAATATATGACTATGGCGCTGGTACAAAGTCTAATGTAAAGTGGTATGCATTTCTCCTGTCTTCTGTACAGACAGGAGACAGTAGAGTATGAGGAAAGACAGTTACGATACAGGGGTTAAGGAATACACAGATATAGGAATGTAAAAGTTTCATGCATACAGGGATGTATGTATACAAATGTATACATTAATATTTAAGTAACTAATCATTCCTGCAAACCGTTGTCCCTCATACACTTATTAGGCAAAAAAATTCTTTTATCAACGTATATCTCATTAGTGTCATTCTACGAAAGATGAATTACAGATTTAGATCAATATTTTACTTTCATTCGTATAAGACTCACCTTTGCTTAACAAGAACCACTATTTACATATATATTTTGTGGCATAAAAGCAATTCTAATAAATTTTATCATACACTGAAAGTAGTGTTAAGGCATAGTTACGATTGACACACTCTCTCGTGCGAGCTACAGTATCAAACTTGAACTTATTATAATAATGGATCCTGTCCGCCGGGAAAATAGGATTTGTTGCCTAACTTAATTCCCGTCAAGTTCTCCGAAGTTCCGCTGGCGAATACCAACTTCGCGAGCTGAATTTGTGAGTATAAGACGAATAATCTTTGTGGATATTTTGAGGGGGATACTTAGCTAATTGACTTGCCAAATTGTGCTTGTCGTAGGTAAGTTTCGTACCTCTGGTCCCGTCCCTTAAGTTTCAGTCGAATGGTATACATGAGGCTCCTGGGCGTATTAGGCATTATCATAATTATACATTTCATGCTGTGTATGGAGGGCGCGTGCGAGAGCGCGGTCGTGCGTGTGCGGCAGTTGATATCTTCATAGTCACGAACAACGATATCAAAACTGGCCCCTTAAATCTGCTTGGCTTCGTGTGGCGAATGACGGTACTGAAGGAGACATTAAGGGCATCGTTTTTAATTACCGGAAACAGCAGCTGCGGGCCTCTTGTAGGAGCATTAGCGCCCCGAAGTGGAGGGAACTATCAGGAAAGCGCTCCAAACCACCACGACTATATAGCACTGGGAAGGGATCAGGATAAGTATTTGGGATGAGAAGGCGGGTGAGGGAGGAATGTTGGCCAACCACTTGGACGGTCGGGGATTGATCGCCAACCTGCATGAAGAGGGACCGGCGCTCTACCGTCCAGCCCAAGTGGTTGGAACGTCCCAAGCAGCTGGCGTTTTGCCGGCCAATCATAGTAGGTCGTATTTGGTTTGAAGAATACATTGAGTCCTAGACTGTTGGTGTTACACTTATAGTTCCATTTGTATCCTACCAGAACGCTTTCGACCTAGTGGGCAGCCTGGGAGGCGCCCTCTCACTCTATATGGGCATCACTATCTTCATGATGATAGAGGTGGCCGAGTTTATCCTCTATATTATCTACTACTCCGTACTGTATGCCCAGGGCCGCTACGTCCCCAAGAGCAATACCAGTGAAAGGTTCGACAAGGTGTCTCCAGCTCCACCAGTTAAAACCCTGGCTGATCTACACCACCTTAGGAGTGTCTATGGTAAGGAGGGTTATGGTTGTTGCTTTAACAACCCTCTTGTTCCGTTGTTACAAGCTTCTCTCGTCTCTGCAGAAGAGACGATCGTCAAGTAATTGGTGGTTCGTGAAACGAGTTAATCTCAATGTCATCTCAAAGGCATCCGTATATCTCAATATCTGTTTTAATTTAGCATGGTAATTAAATTTTTGTTTGCAGGTATAGACACGCTGTTGATGGCCCTGTCGTCTCCCCCTCCCGTCTACAACCCAGCCTCACCTGACAGGAGCACAGTAAACAACAGGAACTTAAAGTCATCTGTCTTTGACACGACGTTTCAGCCCTAGGTTATCTCTGGAATTTTGTATCCATTTATCATTGATCTCTGGCATTATGCTACGGATTCGGATGCAAGCCTCCAGTTCGCCTCAACCTTTGCTTGTCTTAAGATTCTTAGAATTCATTGTCTCAGTAAAGCCAGAGTTAGTGTGTGTTCTTTTGAAGGTGATATCTTCAGGATGGGATACAAGCTCAATAACAGCTTTCTCTTATCTTGAAGTCAAGGGTTCTGTTGATCATTTCTCTTTCTTTACCACAGTTCCTACTTGATGATCAACTCTGAGTGGTGGATCATTACTTTTAGGTCATTTTCGATACTAATCTTGTACAGAGTGGAGTGGTAGTAGTGTTGATGTGATAGTGACAATATGTACTGTTTAAGCGCCACACATACACGATCTCGCCTTTGTCAACATCGAGAATCACTTCCCAGTTTTCTGATCGTTTTGCGAGGCTTCAATATACCGTTTCGGTTAATCATTTTACCATTGAGTCTGGTGTTATTTGTGCAACCCATCCTCCGAATTGACAGTACGATTTAATACTAAGTGTAATAAGTACACTTTCTTACTGTCATAAACAGTGCATAATTGCACTTATGGGGCTGTTACATTTACCCAACTCCCTCCCCGATTTAATTCTCCTCGTTTTCTGTCAAGACACTCAGAATTTTAGGATGAAGTTTTCACCTTCAGTTTGCAATACACACGTTTTAAATATCAGGAATTTCTTTTTCAGGTTTATTAAACAATATAAATTTTATACAAAATTTTAAAATATCCTGAGTTTTTTATAATTTATTGACATATTTTAGTTTTGTTTTATAAAACTGTAATATCAATATAGCTATAGGTTAAGTACTAATTGTAATTAAGAAGCAATAAAATTATTATCTTCAAAAACTAAGACGGTTAGGTGAGGTTGTGGTTTTCTATTCAGATTTTCAGGTAAACTCAAATATTCACAATATATTTGACAGTACGATTTAATACTTAGTGAAAATAAGTACAAATCCTAACTGCTATGAATAGTACATTATTGCACTTATTTGTCTCCTTACATTTACCTCCCCATTTTTGGAGGACGGGCTGTATTTGTAACCTTATTGCTGTGGTTTGTGATTTTGCCATCAATGTTTATATTGATTTATATTACAAATATTTATATTACAAATATATATTGATTTATATTACAAATAGGTTTCCCCTAAAACGAAATCTTGCTGTATTTATTATTTAACAGTTTATTCCATATTCTTGACGATTCTGGCCCAGTCTTCTGTGTGATAGATATCATATTACAGATGTCTCTGTGTGCTACCTCGGCTGGAAGTCATTGATCTTATGGCCGTGAAGCTCATTACAGTAAATTACTGGATGAAGTCTTTTTAGAAGAAAATATACTTCTATGCCTCCTTGGAGACGGTTTAGAAAAGGCTACAAAGCGGTTTTATTCTCTACAAAGATGTCCTTTCTTTTTCCTGAACGCCTACAATTTACAAAATCGTAATAAACATCAATAACGCCTACAACAATTACGCCTACAATTTACAAAATCTACGAGAACGCCTACAATTTACAAAATCGTAATAAACATCAATCACTGGTATTCGAATAGATGAATGAGCCTGACTTGAGGATGGGTTATTTAGGTCTGTACTTAGGGTGACCTTGATAGGCCTAAGTATAGGCTAAATATAGCCTAAGAATATGCCCCCAACAGAGAGAATTAGTATCGTAGTACAGCGGCTATGTTCTTGACTCACAAGAGATCTCGGTTTCTATTCCCGGGCGAGGTTACAAATGGGCGGGCACATTTCCTTTCAACTAATGATTCTGTTTACCTGGCACTAAATAGGTATCCGTGAATAGGCAACTGGTGTGGGGTTGCATTGACTTATTAAATACGTGCATTGGTGATATACTAAATATAATAGTTTACCTTGAAAAGCTTCATAGAAAACACCGACCTTACCTAACCTTGTTAGTATGTTAAGATAAGCATCTTATTGCTTCGTAATTACAATTATTACCTAACCTATACCTATAATAGGTTAAGTAACAATTGTAATTACGAAGCTATAAGATGCTTATCTTAACATACTAACAAGGTTAGGTAAGGTCGGTGTTTTCTATGAAGCTTTTCAAGGTAAACTATTATGTTTAGTATATCACCTATGCACGTATTTAATAAGTTAATATTGACTATACGAATTTCCGAGGACGGGTTTGGGGTTGCATCTCGAGGAGGTGTACACGGTGGCAAGAGGACGTTATGCTTTAGTCAGCGTAAAATATTCGTTTTTTATAGTTGGAGGTCCCGCTACCACAGAGAACTGAATTGTGGCATGGGCTAACTAAGGTAGCTTCTTCTGTCTCCCGATAAATTAATTATAACTATAAAATACAGTTAGAAGTATTTATTATTAATCTCATAGTGTACACAGTGTGTTGACCAAGTTAACTCGTATATCGCAAAACATAAAATATTATTATTATTAAATGGTTTTATAGGAAAGTTACGCATTTTTATTTCCTTGCGAATTTTGCAAACTTTAGTTTAATATATTTTAATCGCTAAATGATTTTGGGTTATTAAGGGAAAAATACATAACTCTCTGATATATACCTGGTGTTAGTAATCCCTGAGAGTGATGGTACACATTTATATTCACTTGTGTCCGCGTGGTAAAATCTTGGAGGCCTACAGTGTACACAACTGGCTTCGTCTAAACCTTACGAGCAATGGAGGTGTTTATCGTCACGTTATGTTCACGTTTGTGTTCGATTTATTCAGTTTTCTTGTATTACGTGTTTGTAAACATGATTGACTTGTCAATGGCGCCACATAAATGTAAACAAGACTGCCAATGGGGCCACATATATGTAAACAAGACTGTCAATGGTGCCATGTGTATGTAAACAAGACTGTCAATTGTGCCACATATATGTAAACAAGACTAGCTGTCAATGGTCCCACGAGTATGTAAACAAGAATGTCAATGGTGCCATATCTGGAAACAAAACAAGCTTTTCAATGAAGCCATATATATATATATATATATATATATATATATATATATATATATATATATATATATATATATATATATATATATATATATATATATATATATAAACACAATTGACTCTTTAAGGGTTCCAAAAGCTTGAACTCACATGTTGTAACAATTCTCAAAATATATTAACATGTTAAATATTTGCACAATGTTACCATAATGGAGTCATACAATGGGATCGAACCCACGCCCCTGGGAGACGCACTACCTCAAGAGGCTTAAAAGATTATATCGCCAAGAAGCACTTCTTGACCCAGTCAAGAAGCCCTTCTGGCATGCCTTAGGAACTCCTAGCACACGTTCGAATCCATTGTATTACCTCAAAATAAATTCATGTTATTTATTTTTGTTGTCTTTCATATATAACAAGACATTCTGGTTTGAATTAATTATTAATTTATATCTTACAAGAATTTCAGACTAAGATTTATTTACCAAGCAATAATGATACATAGATCTTAACTGTGATTAGTCTTTTTTTTTAACCTCTGATTTACCTGTGGTCGACATCGAAAGTTTTACCTGAATTCTCATAGATTTTTTTTACTAATGCAGCGTTTACATTCCGAAAGTGTTACAGCATTTGTTCTACACCAACCCATCCTCCTAAAATGAGGAGGATCCACAAAGGTCTTTTTATGCTGCTTACTAGCACCATNGGACTTTGCACACCACCAGTCTTGGACTTGAACATGCAAAAAGAACAATAGGGTTTGAGATTCTTCTCATGCTGGGTTAGGTCTAACTTTCACCCCATATAGTAGAGCTTAAGAGAAACACACTAACCATATGTAAGTTAAAGACAGTAGCCACTGTATTACTATTGTGTTTACCGACCTAAGGACGGTTTGGTGCTGGCTTTAAGGTCAATAAACTAAGGGAGAATGGTTAAAAGGTCAATAAACCAAGGGAGAGTGGCTAAAGTCAACAAAATACTTTACTTTCAGAGAATATTTATCAAACTAGATCTACCTTTTAGAGGCAGGCGATGAGTCACAATAACGTGGCTGAAGTATGTTGACCAGACCACACACTAGAAGTTGAAGGAACGACGACGTTCGGTCCGTCCTGGACCATTCTCAAGTCAATTGTGAATGTGACAATCGACTTGAGAATGATCCAGGACGGACCGAAACATCGTCGTCCCTTCACCTTCTAGTGTGTGGTCTGGTCATAAAGGTTACAGGACCTTCAAAGCGAAGGGGGGTCGAGGCTCCTCCAGAGATTGAACTCGGCCCCAATAATAGGTGAAAAACAACTGATCAGAGTCCAACTCTTGGGTCCAGACGAAACATTGGCTCTGCACCTAATGCCTATCATCATGGATCAAATAATACCCATGTTGACATGCATTGCAGGCCACTTGCAATGATCACCACTGCATCACGAGCCACAGAGTGTGAAATACTAGAAAACACATGTCACACTAACATACAACATGGGGAAACAACATGGAACACTATATATACAGAAAAGTGAGAAATTTAAAGTTAATAGTTTTAAATCCGACATGACGGTAAATAAAATGTCCACGAGTCAATTCATTAGATTGAAAGGCGGAGCCCAGCAGATGAAGCTTGGTAATCTAAACTTCATTTAGTATTATCAGATTAAAACACAAAATAACAAAAAACATCTGAACAAAGTCCTCCCGAGCAATTGTGACGTGTTTTAATCATCGACAAACACAAGTGATGAATACCCAAACATATAAACATTTCACATATATAAACATATATAACATTAACATTAATTTCTATATAAAATAGTTATATTAAAGAGAATAATCATTGTTTTTCTTTCATTTGTCGCATGTTAATGAAAAACGTATTCTTGAGGGTAGATTTGACCAGTGAAGAACGCCTCTAGCGCTCGGGGTACAGTAGAACGCCATTAAGCTCTCCTGGGTACAGTGAAGAATGCCATTAGCTCTCCTGGCACAGTGAAGAACTTCCCTAAGCTCTCCTGGGCTCAGTGAACGAGGCCACTAAGCTCTTGGAGCCAATAAGTGTAATCCTTAACCCGGACGCAGATAACCCTAGAACACCTCCAATATAGTTGCTTAATTACCAACACTTGACCTATCATCCATCTATTAATCTTTCCCCATCTATTAACCTATTAAATTTTTTCCATCTATTAAATATACGTTCCCCAAAATCCCAAAACTACTAAAGCACAAATTAAGTTACTTGTAAATTTTTTATTTGTCTAGGGAACTTGCACATGCCTTGCAAATATTATGATCGGGTAATTAAGTAGGGGAGTAATTGATGGGTTGAAGGTCAAATATTTAATCAACCTACAAATCAAATCCACCCCCGAATCAACCTACCCTGGCTTTGAGCCCTGGTGAGCCACTCCAGACCGACAGCCAGAGCGCAACTCCATAGTCTCCTGAGACTGATAAATGCCTACTACTAATAGATGGGAAAGGAGAGAATGGAAGCCATTAGTGGACAAGCAGGAGTCGTACATGCCGGTTGGAAGTCCTGGTTCGAGCTACCAGGAAAGTTATCCCATGATCATTAATGAGTTAACCATACATATCCCTCAATGAGGCCTCGTAACACAATAGTGTGTGAGGGTGAATTTGCTATATAAATCTGCAGGATAGAGCTATTAGCTCTTGAACTCCCGCCTTTCTTCCCAATTTATTTTCCCTCTATTATGTTTAATTCATATATTTATCTTACACACCCACACACCACACACACACACACACACACACACACACAACGCCAACCGGCCATACCACGTTGAGAACACCGCTTCTCGTCCGATCAGCGAAGTTAAGCAACGTTGGGTTTGGTTAGTACTTGGATGGGTGACCGCCTGGGAACACCAAATGCTGTTGTGCAATAATGTACACCGGTTGATTGACAGTTGAGAGGCGGACCAAAGAGCCAAAGCTCACCCCCCGCAAGCACAATAGGTGAGTACAAATAGTGAGTACACACACACACACACACACACACACATTTCCAGGAAGCAGCCCGTAGCACTGTCTAACTCCCAGTACCTATTTACTGCTAAGGGGAACAGGGGCAGGGCATCAGGGTGTAAGAAACTCTGCCTATTGTTTCCGTCCCCCCCCCGCCGGGGATCGAACCCAGGCCCCTTGGGACTACGACCCCAGGGTACTGCCCACTCAACCGCGAGACCCCTGTAACCCTGTGTGTGTGTGTATGTTTATTTTCCGTTGTCAGAGTATGAGTGAGTGAACCATTGTGTGTGAACTGTCTATTCAATAAATAGTCTATGAATAAACAGTTAAATAGATAGCAACATCCAATCAATGTGGCTTTCACTTTCATCTTCATTGCCAAGTGTCATATTATGTCGTACAGTCTTCAGAGACACACAATTTGCATGTTCCTGCCCCCCCCCTGCAGAGCGGCCACCATCGGCTGTTTATACACACTACATAATCACCTTAATGGTCAAGAAAGCAATATGTCGTTGATGGCCTCTAATGGGTATATATGTATTAATGTCAGAGGCGGTATTGTTTGTTTGGTGTGGTGTGTGTGTGTGTGTGTGTGTGTGTGTGTGTGTGTGTGTGTTGTGTGTGTGTGCGTGTTCTCACCTAGTTGTACTCACCTGGTTGTGCTTGCGGGGGTTGAGCTCTGGCTCTTTGGTCCCGCCCCTCAATTAACTGGTCTACAGGTTCCTGAACCTACTGGGCTCTATCATATCTGCATTTGAAGCTGTTTATGGAGTCAGCCTCCACCACATCACTTCCTAATGCATTCCATTTGTCAAACACTCTAACTGTGTTTGTGTGTATGCGCGTGGGCGCGTCTTCAATGCAAATAACTGTTCAAAACAATACATTAATCCCACACAGTACCGAGGACGCGGCAACCACGCCAGCGCCCGGCAGAAGAGACATTGCCGTGTCCACCTCCACCACGAACATGGCCTTACATTCTGGCGGGAACGCGGCAGGGCGCCGGGTGACCTATGGAACTGTACTTCGCGACACCTGGGAGTACTTTTGGTTCGAAACCACCATCGCCGGTGTCTGTAATGCCGGACGAGCGCGCGACACCCTTCCCCGTGTGGTCTGGCTCATACTGTTCGTTGTGGCTGTTGGATTCACTACTAAAGACACGTTAGCTGTCGTCAAGAACTACTTTACTTTTCCTTACTCGACTCAGGTGAGTGTTGGGGTAGTTCTAACGTGTCTTGGGGTTAGTCCTGGTGGAAAGTTGTCTAGGTGGGTCTTCAGTTCTTCGGTTGGGTCTTGGGTACCACGAGTGGGACTTGGGTAACGCCAGTGGGTCTTGGGTAACACGAGTGGGACTTGGGTAACGCCAGTGGGTCTTGGGTACCACGAGTGGGACTTGGGTAACGCCAGTGGGTCTTGAGTAACACGAGTGGGACTTGGGTAACGCCAGTGGGTCTTGGGTAACCCGAGAGGATCCTGGGTAACCCGAGTGGGTCTTTGGTAGTAACACTCAGTAGTTTGGAGTGTTATGGGTAAGTGTTAGCTAATACAGGTGTGAAATAAGGCAATCAATTAATTTAAGTGCATACAATGAAAAATGCTTAATTACCTTTGCAACCACTCTGCTTCATTATTCACAGGCCAGCCTCACCCAGGCCCGCACCGTGGAGTTCCCCGCAGTGACAGTCTGCAACCAGAACCGCATCAATTGCACCAAGTTGTTGCAAGTCATGATCGAACACTTCAAGAACGATTCCGAAGACTCGCCTCAACTCTTGCTCCTGTATAATACTTCCAACTGCGGCTGGCAAGGTTTGCTTTGCGACCATACCCAGCAGCTCTACTACTCCTACTTCGCCAATGAAACCATTCCTTATAACCTAACTGTGAATGATGAGTGTCTACAATGCTCCCAGATCCTGATGAATTACATTCAGGTTTGCAAAGGTCCGCCGCCTTTAGACCATGTAGGACCATACATGGACTTTCTTTGGCAGGATTTCAATTGTTTTCAGTTTCTGTCTGAAAAGAACAATAGCACCAGCAATAGTGTTCCGAGTTTGCTTGGTAACACTCCAAGACTTCCTGAGTCACTCGTCTTCTGTCCACCTCAAGCCCCAACAAATGCCTTTGGACTGAACACAACACCTCCCCCTGGACCGGTCACAACAAATGCCTCTGGACCGGTCACAACAAATGCCTCTGGACCGTCACAACAAATGCCTCTGGACCGGTCACAACAAATGCCTCAGGGCGGTCACAACAATGCCTCAGGGCCGGTCACAACAAATGCCTCTGGACCGGTCACAACAATGCCTCTGGACCGGTCACAACAAATGCCTCTGGACCGGTCACAACAAATGCCTCTGGACTGAACACAACAGGTGGTCCTCCACAAGTTCCACCAGCCGACTCTATCCCGGTATGGTTTCCTCTAATCCATCTGTTTTTAGTCAATACTAAGTCTGTAATGATTGTATTACTTAAGAGTAAATTCAAAGTGCATGTTAACTAATGTATACACGCGTCACGAGAGATTATTTATTGTTCACGGGTTTTTGTATTATTATTTTCATCATTCTCAAAATAAAAGGAAGCATTCTTTCATAACGGTTCTTGAAACGAATATCTGTCAAGTATTTGCCCAACTGCTTTGACCTCACGGTCGACGGTCTCGTTTCGTGTAGGTCGGCGTTCCATTCCCCATCGGCCAAGTGGTTGAGCACCATTCCTTTCCTTTGTCCTATCCTAAATCCCATCTTCATATCCGCTCCAAGTGCTATTTAGTCGTAATAGCTTAGTGCTATCTCCTGATTGTTACCCTACCTTGGGTATACTTATTAAGTATACCTAAAAAAACCGACGGGGGTGAGGTATGTTTCCGGCTTGTCAAATTCAGATTTAAAAAAAAAATAATCCCGAAAAAATCATTTTAA
>WNGS01163813.1:6000440-6016182 GCA_020271785.1 Procambarus virginalis | reverse complement strand
CGTGTTGATCTTTTCTTTGTGGTCACACCCTTCACACTGTGTGTGTGGAGGGGTGTTGAAAGGGACTCGATCCTCCGTACACTCACCTAGACGTGTTTGCAGGATCGAACGGGTTTTTCTAAGTGACCCATTTCAACCATTAGTAGTTAAATTAAATATTTATGTGTGTGTGTGTATTCACCTAGTTGTATTCACCTATTTGTGTTTTGCGGGGGTTGAGCCCTGCTTTTTCGGCCCGCCACTAAACTGTCAATCAACTGTTTACTAACTACTTTTTTTCCCACACCACACACACACCCCAGGAAGCAGCCCGTGACAGCTGACTAACTCTCAGGTACCTGTTTACTGCTAGGTAACAGGGGCATTCAGGATGAAAGAAACTTTGCCCATTTGTTTCTGCCTGGTGCGGGAATCGAACCCGCGTCACAGAACTACGAGTCCTGGGCGCCATCCACCAGGCTACGAAACCCCCCAAGTGGTGTGTGAGTGTGCGTGTGTGTGTGTGTGTGTGTGTGTGTGTGTGTGTGTGTGTGTGTGTGTGTGTGTGTGTGTGTGTGTGTGTGTGTGTGTCTGTGTGTGTGCACTATTTCATTATTGTACCTACTATTTACACTTACTATTTGTGCTTGAAAGATCATGCTGTTAGCTCTTGGACCCCGCCATTCTAACCGTTGCTTCTGTCTTGCACTAATTAATAATCTATTTGTTTCTCCATTATTCCTAGTACTTGTATTTCTCTCACACAACACACACACACACACACCACACACACACACACACATACACACACACACCCAGGAGGCAGCAAAGAACAAGCAAAGTTCCAGGTACCTATTTACTGCTAAGCGAACAAAGGTATCAGGTGAAAAAAACGCTGTCTGCGCGTGTGTGCGTGTGTGTGTGCGTGTGTGTGTGCGTGTGTGTGTGCGTGTGTGTGTGCGTGTGTGTGTGCTGGAGCACATTACCCAAGCAAACACTTTACCCAACAGCTCAGCACTCCAGAGAAGATAAACATGAGCAAACAACTTGTAATACAGAAGCAGAGCCAAATTTACGAACAAGAAGGTGTAATTTCTTGCAATTTGCTTCTTATTATAAGCTAGTTCACGACTCGCTTCTTAACTGTGTATTATATACATAATTGAGAGATGTGTAGGGCCTCAATGTGTCATATACATAATTGTGCTAGTACGCATGTCTCACTTATGTGTCATATACATTTTTGAGGCACTATACACGTGCCTCAATTATCAATATGTCTGATTTTAGTACAATTTATGCTCTGGTAACTTCAGTTTTTACGAGTTTTAGTCAGCAATGTTTACGTCCCCCTTGTTGGCATAATGGCGAATATTTGTTTGATTGGAGCGAGACACGATGTGCAGATTTCTGTGATTGTTGACGCTGGCAAAACTGTAGGGAACGAAATTGGCAAAATTTGCGCGCAATCATCGAGTGACGTGAAAAAAAAAAAAAATCAATACAATTTAAAATGTTTATTGTAAACGTAAATTGTTTACATGTTCATGTTTTCTAGGTTAGGCAGTATAAACGGTCGAGAACAACGACGTCGACGATAAAGTCTACAACTACAGCCCTACTGTTACAACTACCTACTACTGCTAGTAATACAACTGCTAAATCGACTACTTTGATTTCTACTACAAGAACCACGTCTAATAACCTCCCCACCCCCACCTATTATTATTCCTACTCATACTACAATAACTTTAATTCCACCTCCCTAGTCGGTCTGTGTGTCCGACTCTGCTTCCTACTCTCCCTTCTCTAGCATGGATCTTTTCACTAATTCAATGCTGTCCTCAGGCGCCCCTTTCCAGCCATTCGATTTGGATGGCTATGGAACGCCATTCGACGTTCATGAATAGTCATTCACGAACGTACTTATGGCCGGAACAGTCTCGGTTCGCGAAGATTACGTCGCTCCTGAGAGTGACGTAGTTTTCCTCCCCCTCTATACCCCTTCTTTTCCCCGCCACCCCCCCTTTCATAACCCCTCATTTCCCCCCTACTCCTCCTAGTGGCTCGGGTCCAACAGGAGGATAAACAAACTACGCCACTATCACGTCACCTCTGCCCACGCAGCACCAGACAATGGGTGCCGGACACCACCAACTACGGCCACCATTAAGTCACTTCCTCCCATTACAAACAATGGGGGGAGGAAAAGAAATATACCTCCTCAGACTCTCAAGCTTGAATAAATTCAGAGTAATAATTAGCACTAAATAAAGTATAATAAATAAATGTCAATAACCAATCAGCATAAATTGGTACCAAGAAATTACAAAATAAATCAAATTGCAGTTTTGTAATTCAGAAAATTGTGAAGTCCTTCATATCCCTTCCTGTCCAAAGCATTCAGACTGCGACAGCGGGGATTTAGACTAGTTAATTTGATTACTTTAAGACATATTATAAGTAGGGTAAGCCAGATATGGCAGCTTATGCAGAACAAGCCAGATATGGCAGCTTAGGCAGAACAAGCCAGATATGGCAGCTTAGGCAGAACAAGCCAGATATGGCAGTTCAGGCAGAACAAGCCAGAGAGGCAGCTACGAACATCCATCCACACCGGATAAAATTTCCGGTATGACCTAAATAGACTCAACATTCATGCCTGCAACAAAAACTCATAATTGCAAGATGTATTAACATCTCGGGTATCCGGCCCACAATGTGCCATCATCGCTGGTATTTTAAAAGTGCTCGCCCCCTTGTTCCTTGCATGGCAGAAACGCCTCTCGCACATCCTAACAAGAGGAGAAATAATGGTAATTTTTTGAGTTAAAGTCCTCGTTCTTACCCATGTTAAAAGGGTTGTACCATTACAGGAGAGTCTCAGCAAATTGGCTGAACATTGCAAATGCAGCAGCAAGGCACTAACGCCAGGAGGAAGATGAAGAGGAGGAGAAGAAGAAGGAGGAGGAGGAGAAGAAGGAGGAGAAGTCTGGGCCCTTCCTGAAGATGCCTTAAGGAAAGAAAAAAAAAAAGAGAGCTAACGTCATTTTTATTTTGTGTTTTTTTTTTAAATAATTCATAAATTTTTCACATTTTTAGTTTCACAGATTTTTTTCATGCATTTATTTTGTTTCATATCTGCTTTAAGTCAATGGACGTAATGCTATGCATATTAAGAAATCTTTAATAAGCCAAAGAAATGGATCTTTGGCTGCATTGCTACTTAGTGAAATTGACTTCCATGAAGTAAGCAATGTCCATTTGGTCCGCCACAATACCTACACTCCTTTCTTGTTTTCTTAAGTTGTTTTAAATCTTTCAAGAAAAGAAATATACTTGTCGACGACAAGTAACAGTTTTCCACTACTGCTGGTTTCCTGTACTGATTGTTAGAGTGTATTTAATGCGATTACTGTACCATATGTGCTGAAGGTGGGTAGGTTGCACCCAGCAGTGTTGCTGTACTGTGCTGAAAGTAGTCAGGGTGTAATTAGTAGCAACACTGTGTTCACCAAGTTAATTGGTGAGTACTATTGGTGAGTAATTGGTGAGTACTCACTTCCTGTATTGAAGGAGGTGAGTCTGTGCTTAGTCGCAGTGTTGTACCGGACATCAATGCAACTAGCAATGCAATGCAGCTTTTAAATGATTTATCTTTTTTTTATGCAGAGAATGAATGGAGTCGGAGGCAGTGTAGCCTTGGATAAGCCTGACATCGTGAGAGCATAATCCTCAATATGTCACGTTATGCCCTAACATCCTTGCCTTAAACTCCGCTGAATATACTCTCCATAAAAGAATTTATTGGAGTGTTAAATATATTTACTTTTAGTCAGTCCACATTCTCTAACATCTTTAAATCTGCTTTTCAAATAAGTCACATAACAAAGTTTAAATCCAGACGAACAAAATTAATGTTGAAAAAATATCAAATGCTTTCAACAACCAATTTTTTATTCATATATAATACAGAGTGTATTCCTAATGTACTAGATGGCACAGGGATCGTCAAAAGGGTTCTATCGTTGGTAGAAAAAAAAACGAAAGGTCCAAAGAGAGATGATTGACTGGGCGCCAACCCGTAACTGTTCGCCTCTGTTGACCCAGCAGTAATTGGATACCTGGCTGTTAAATGATTGACAGAGCGTGTTCCGGAGGGAAATTAGGAGGGGTAAGGCTTACCATGAGCTATGGGAAGGGAAAGCTCTCAGCCTGCTAACAGGAGTCAGAATCGTTAATTGCTTTTCTATCCGCCTGTGTAAATAGATGAAGGAGTTGGAACTCTCACACATTCCTGTCCCGTTGTTTTGCCCGTCTGTTATTTCCAGCAGGGAGTTGCCAAGAATGACTCATATTGAAATTATTGCAAGTTTCATATCTTTCCGTAGGTCAGAGTATAAAAAATGTCACCTTACGACACAAAGTTTTAGTTTGCTACACAAAGCTTCAACTTTGCCACACAATCGATATCTAAATAGCCAAAATGTCTATCACTTTGCACAATTAGCTGCTGAAGACATCAAAAATTATATTCCTTATTTTGTAAGATAATAAAAAGTGAAATATAATATAACTTACTCAGCCCACCAGAGAAGTCATACACACAGCATCCCCAACCACACAACTCACCCCCAACCACAACAATTAGGTAAACCTCACACCCAGCACCAAAACACAGCAGGACAATAGCATGATAATACTGTGGTAAGATTTACATGATGAACGGCGTCCCAGGCTAAAATTGCCGTCGTCTGGCCTCACAACGAGTTCATTAACTCCAGCGAACGTTCCGACGTCCGACGGTTAGGGAAACCCAGAATGGTGATCATTGTTTGCGTGTGTGGTTCGCTGTTAGTAGGGGGGGGGGTGTCAGGTTTGCTGTTAGCAGGGGGTATAAGGTTTGATGATAACACAGTGGGTGGCTTAATATTGGTAGTTCTTGCTAGCACTGAACCAAACTATATCGGATCTGCTGAAGAAGGTTGTCGAATCAATTTGTCATCTGCTAACAACTGCTAAAAATTATATATATTTATACACTTGATACCAGAGATCTCCCATAGGAAAAAGGTAAACGTAGCCCCTTGTATTTAAAAATGTGACAAGTAGATGGCACTAAATTATAGACCAGTGCCACTGATAAGTATTCAGAGAAAATGACTGTAGAAGGCAGTCACATATAAGGGAGCCGGTCGGCCGAGTGGACAGCACGCTGGACTTGTGATCCTGTGGTCCTGGGTTCGATCCCAGGCACCGGCGAGAAACATTAGGCAGAGTTTCTTTCACCCTATGCCCCTGTTACCTAGCAGTAAAATAGGTACCTGGGTGTTAGTCAGCTGTCACGGGCTGCTTCCTGGGGGTGGAGGCCTGGTCGAGGACCGGGCCGCGGGGACACTAAAAAGCCCCGAAATCATCTCAAGATAACCTCAAGATAACCACCACAACTATCATCACCACGATCTCTACCCTCGCTACAACTACTTCTACCCACACCACAGCTCGACTACCACCACACCATAACTTAGAATACAACTTTCTCACAACGCGAAAACCAGAGCCAACAAGATTTTTTTCCCCTCCCTCCACTGAGGACATATTGGCTCGCCTGCCTCCAGCTTCGCCAACCACAGACATGTTCCTGGACGAGAATCTTGTGAATAATGTCATAGATTTGGAAAAGTTTTAACAAGACCTCCGGGACTAGAGTCCAGAAGCGTAGATCTGTGGATGGGAGATGAAGGCGGACATGTTGTGAGTTGATGAAGGATAGGAATGAGGGAGAAGTTGTAGGAATAGAGGGAATTGAGGGGAAGGCTGTTATGGAGGACTAAGGTCGGGTTGGGGGAGTGGAAGGGGCGGTAAAGGGAATTACAATGAAATAGGATAGGAAGGTGGATGAAATGTAAGGAAAGAGACACGGTTAAGGTGGAAAACTAGGTGGAATGGGAGCTACTGAGAAATAAGAGAGAGAGAGAGAGAGAGTGGGCGGGAGGACAGAACGAAAGAGCAGGTAGAGAGAATTCCGCTAAGGGATCAGGCAGAATATGGATCCTTGGGTTGGCGAAGAAAATAGATGGTGAACTGGACTGCCACTCCGGCAGCGCCTCGCCACTCTCCGACAGTGCCTTGCCACTCGCCGGCAGTGCCTCGCCACTCGCCGGCTTGACTTATGCATCAAAACACTGTTTAGTGTTTCCGAATCCTCTGACGTTAAACCGCAGTAGAACAGTGACTACACCCAATGGAGCAGTGCCGCACCATCAGCACTGCCTGGGGCTTAGAAGACTTGTGCTTGATCCCCGAGCTTTAGACAGAGGATTGTGCACGGTTTTTTTCACTGTTCGCTCCTGTGAACCCAGAATATAATTGGTGGGTGGGATGTTAAACACATGGCACTGGATAACCTTACCGGTACAATAAATCCCAACCTAATAAATCCAAACATATTAAATAGGATTTCATCGTGATGTTTATATTGCACTTGATATTGTTTATGCTTGTTTAAGAGAATCCCATAAACATTCTTATTCCACGCAACATTTTTCAGGAAATGGATTAAACTGAAAATTTCCAAAAAATTCCCGACTACCATCACCACCCTGGAGGCCGACCCCTCGCTATTTAGCCAACTTGAAGAGGTTTAACAACATAAAGGTTCGTCTCGGCCTGGCATTGACCCCTTTAACCGTGTCGACCCTGCAGATTACACTCCGTGAATGCGACTCTTGAGAAACAAAGTTACTCCAGCTACTTCTCCTGCTCCTCCTCTAAGTCTGAAGATGGCTTTTCAGCACGATTTTTTTTTCCTCCCCTTCACCGTTTCATCGTGTTTTCTATTTTTGCTTCAGTGAGATTCGAACTATTGTCAGGAATAAGCGCAAACCCTATTTGGAGGTGTAGCACATACAAGGGATATGAGAATAGAAGCTAGGATATGAACAGGAAGGGAAGGAATGATGTCCCAGAACTTGGACCATCAGGGATCGAGAGTAGACCTGTAGGAAGCGGAGTTCGTCGCTATACTGACCGATGCGAACAGGACGGGTCCAATACTGCTTCAGGAAGATTCAGATACAAAGTGAAGACTTACTTGTGGCTGTTCTATAATTTGTAAATGCTGTCTATGCACACTGTGTACATTTTCTTTTGACAGCATTTCTCTCCAGAATAAATAATTCTTTCCATTTTGTACTGGTTTGCATAGTAATGACATCGTTTCTTGCTGGGTCGGTGTTCGATCTCCGATGGTCCCCCTTGCTAGGGCACCGTTCTTAAGTCGACTTCTTAAGTTCCAACTCTTAACTTGTCCTCATACCCCTGGTAGTATCACTCATGCCCTCATGCCCTAACCCCTTGACCGTCCTCATACCCCCAGCTCATATACTTTCTATATAGTCCCATATAGTCATCCCAGCTTAGCTCACTAACGTGACAATTACCATTTATTTTCCTAGTGTTAAACTGAATCTCAACTAACATTAATGTGTGATAAAGTACTAAGCTGTGAGTTGACAACACTTTCTCTAGAATTTTGTGAAGTGCTGCTCGCCAAACACACACCGAAACTACGACGTTGGTACAACGTTCGAACAAGTTTTAACGCCTCCTAGCCAGTTATAACAACCTATATAGCAAGTTGTAACAACGTTCTAATACGTCCTAAACACGTTAAGCCAAGATGTAACAACTTTATTACAAGTTGTAACACGCGGAAAATAGAGACAATGGAGACATTTGATCCTTTATTCGCCCTTTTTTGAGAACTTTATTGAAGATAAAGTCCTCAGTTGCTGTAGTTTCAGCTCTCTTTAATTCAAATTCCGTTGAAATATTGGTAATTAAAGGCTAGCTGTTCCTGCCTCACCAATTACTTCATCGTGTGAAATTCGCCAATATGAGTAGTTTATTGTAAAGATTAACTAGCTGAAACTAGTATTAAAGTCATCCCAAAACACTAGCTCGTGTTGAGGGTTCGAGGTTATGTGTTATTTGAGGTTTGAAATCCTGACTAATTTGTAATATAATGAAGAGAATATCCAGTTTAAAACCATTGTGTCAGGCGTCTCTCTCCGTGATACATAGACCAAAAAAGTGCCATCATACCGAACACTTCCTGCTCGTTCATCTTCCTTCGGCCTGTAAAACTCAACAGAAGTCTAATGCAAGGCCAACAGTCGGAAAGCTTTGATGCCATGAACTTGTGGACTCATTAGCAAAGGAGAAAAACTTTTAATTTTTTTAACTTTCGCCTCAGAGGAGTCGTGAGAGGAACGGGAACAACATCACCACCACAGCAGGCGATGAGTCACAATAACGTGGCTAAAGTATGTTGACCAGACCACACACTAGAAGGTGAAGGAAGACGACGTTTCGGTCCGCCCCAGGACCATTCTCAAGTCGATTGTGAATGGTCCAGGACGGACCGAAAACGTCGTCGTTCCTTCACCTTCTAGTGTGTGGTCCGGTCAACATCACCACCCCACTGATCCACCTTTAACCAACCTGTCCTCTTAAAAGAACGTCGCTTTTGGCCGTTTGCTGTATGGCCGAATTGGACGTAATTTGAAAATGAAAAAAAAAACTGAAAATAAATTTGGGATTTTTTTTTCAACAACAGTAAGTTAAGGGTCCTCTGATAGGTTAGGTGGGCAGGAAATTCTCATAAAGTTTCAAAACGTTATGAAAAACTAATTTAAAGTGTCCTCTCATAAACCTCTCCGCGTACGCCGGACGACTCAAATAGAAATCGGAACAGAACGTCACTTTTGTGAGTCGATTTCATTTCAAATTACGTCCAAATTTGGCCATAGCGCGCGCATACGGGCCAAAAGTGACGTTTTTTAAGAGGACGGGTGCACAGCAGCTGGGGTTGTCCTCTTCCCCACCCCACACCTTTTCCTCACTTCCCCAATACCCCCCTAAAACCCAGCCTCCTCCCCACCCCCCCCCCCCCTTCCAAACGAACCTTTCCCCAAAAGAAATCTGCAACTCAAATCCTTTTTACGAGTTAATAGCTTTAACTAATATCCACAATTAATCATAATTGTGTTTATTTATACACTTTATCGTTAATAACAAAAATTATCATTATTACGATTTAATATTATAGCAATAACAATATCAAAAAAGAATATTATTCAACCAAGAAAACAACTGATCGGAATACCCAGGATGGGGGGGGTGGGGAGAGTCGGGGGGGGGTCGGGTGGGGGGAGTCGGGGGGGTCGGGGGAAGAGTAGGGGGGGGGAGGGGAGTCGGGGGGGGGAGGGAGGGAGGGGGAATTATCAGGGGGAAAGCGCCAAGCCATTACGATTATATAGCACTGGGAAGGGGTCAGGATAGGATTGGGATGGGACGGTGGAAGGAATGGTGCCCCAACCACTTGGACGGTCGGGCATTGAACTGCATGAAGCGAGACCATCGCTCTACCGTCCAGCCCAAGTGGTTGGAGGGGGGGGGGGAGAGGGAAGGAGCTTAAAAGCTTACCTGAGTGGTCAGGTAAAGGTCAAGAGACCCTGCTTGGTCTCCAGGGACGTCGTGGAAGCAAGGCGGATACATGACACATTGTACTCCCGCAGAGAAAGTCATCCATGGGCAGGATGTCAGTATACATGTGTGTGTGTGAGTATGTATACGTGTCAAAGTAATGTAAACACCAGTCTAGCTTCGGACCACCAATGCCCTTTGGAGCCCTTTATCAGAAGACAAGCACTCATGGTGAGGAGGAATGCAAGTGGAATGCATTCCACTGGAAGAATGGAGTGTTTGTGCATTCCTAAATTCTCCTAATTCCTCCTCCTAGGACATCCTCCCCAGAACTTTTGTCTAGTCCCACTACGTAGGCCTACCTCCTAAGTCTAATCCTCTAAGTCTAACCATACAAGTCCACTCCTAAAGCCTAACCTAAGCATCCCCATAAGGCTCACAACCTTACTAACCTAACCTACTGAGCCAGCCCACGTAACTCTAAGCCCAGGAAACCCACTGCAAAGCCCCACGCCCTAAGCGTCTAACCCCCACTCTTAGGGCGTGGGGGTTAGCCAGATAACCCCCTAAGTTAGCTAACTTAGGGAGTTAGCTAACCCCCTAAGCCTACGCATCTATGCCAATGATACAAAATATGTTGAACAGCTGTACATGTATTGTATGCATATCGTGTTTACAACCGTTGTTTACAATTGCTCGGTTGTACTCGTGCGACAAATACAAAAACCAATTCATTGCGATTCATTACGTGATTTAATGTTTGGTATATGCAATCACGTGCAACATTGCAGAACTGTTTTCGTTCATTTTCGGCAACGAAACAATGCAACTAACATTGACACAAACTTCGGTCAAATAGTTTATAAACCGTAATTGCCTACTGTTGCGTAATTGATCCTGTCGAGGCGTATTGAAGCCACTGGTTTCACCAGCCCGGACTCCTGATTTGCCACGTTGGACAAAATCCAACGTCCTAACTTAACCAGAAACGAATGAACCCGAGTCACTAACCTAACCTAACCAGAAACCGATTACAAAACGTACCATAACGACTTATTAGTCGAGAGCACTGGCTGGAATAGCGTGCATTGTTGTTCGAGTGAGAGGTGAGGTTTTCATTGGGTATACAGTTACTGACCCAAGTAAGGTTCATATATATTGGCCAGAGCAGCAGCAACTGCATATATGCATCGAACACGAAACAAAAGTGCTGTCTATAACATATATTTACACCAACAAGAACAATAACCGCCGCAGCAGCTGTGCTTACAGCATTCATCTACGTCAATAACAGAGCACACAATCTGCAACTGCGCATTCTCCCTTACATATAACTGCAACAGAAGCCTGTTCAGCAACAATGTTTACAGCATTCAACCACACAAATAACAGAAGCTGAAACTGCCGGCAAACAGAGAGGTAAGAGGAGAGAGAGAAGCTTTGATATTCAATCCCTTTTGTACCTGGATTCTACGGTGATCAGTTAGCCTGTAGCTCTGAGGTCGAGAATTCTGGTGTTTCTAGATATTCCAATTAGACTTCTGCCTCAGTGGCTTCATGTGACTTACCTTTTTTTAAGTGTTATTTTCGCAGCCCGTCCTCCAAACAAAGATCCAAAGTGATTCCATCCACCTGTCAAACCCCCTGTTTATGAATGAAAAGCGGTTTACACACGACTCACAACTGCTGACGTTCGAACATATCCGGAACAAGTGCTTCACTGACGAATTTTGTTCGAATCACAACGCTGTAAATGCTTCACCCACGTACTACAAATACAAATAATCGCCAGCAGAACCTAAACACCTGACCTAACCTAACCTATGCCTAAATATACACAATATGCTAATATATTATAATATTAATTTATACTTGAGATAATTCCCGTTTTGAATGAACAGCATGTTAAATTTATGAATGCGTCTGTGGGGTTGACCGCTGAATGTAATGGACTTGAGTCGAGGACGGGTTGTATTTTCGAGTTTTGATGTTGATCACGACATTGGTCTTCAGGAGGACCTGATACGTCCTTCAAGACATATTATGATTCCCATTTTATTATGATTATAGATATGATTATTATGATTTAATGATATTATGATTATAGACTTAAATGATTCCCATTTTTTGGGAATCATTTTGCAGTTAACAAGCTGTTTTTAATTGGTATTTGAGCAATTTAATAAAAATTAGGTGATTAATATTGTAACGAAGGATTACTCATAGATATCAAAAAGCTGATGAGGATTCGCTTAATTAAAATAAGATACGGAAAATTTAAATTTATTTTTATAATTTAAAATTTAAATTTAAAAAAATTTAAGTGTTAAAACATATGAAAACAATTTATTATTTCGTGTACAAAACCATAATTTATAGGTTCCGAAATTATTTATCATTAGTGCCAATAATAACGAAAGGTGAATACAAACAATTACCACGTCAACTAACGAGCAGTGTCGACAGTTTTCACGTCACAAATANCGCGTATCAAAATGCCTGTTAGTCTAGGAACGAGTGATGGTTAATGAAGCGATGTTCTTGAGAATGGCACAGCCAGAATGAGGCTGTTCACAGCTGAACGTGTTGCGGTTCTTTGCTTCTGGTTGTTCACGAGGTGGGACCAGGTGCGAAATGTCTGAGAACACTGAACGTAAACATAACAGGAAGTTCATTTTGACCAGACACATAACGAAACTAAGAAGTTTTAACACCTAACAATATATCAACCTAGTATCAACCAATATACAACGTTGTAGCAACGTTCGTATAAGTCATAAAAACGTTATAACAAGATATAAATTGTCATCCACACTTCCGTACATTCACCTGAGTTATAGGAGACTCGAACCCTGCCCCCCCCCCTCACGTGTCAAAGCTCTTCGACTGGGCTATGAGTACTCATAAAAAGAAAAGATTCCAGAAGCAGCATACTGCTACTAAACTGAAATTTTCAACTTTCCGTGACTACTACCAAAGCTCAAAGGAATTACTGACTCACATTATATTTATTGCTATCTAAACTTCCGTTTAAGACTGCTCATAGCCCAGTCGATGGAGCTTTGGTTTCTCACGGGCCCATAGTTCGAGACCCATACAGCCCAGTTGAATGTAATTATAACAAGATGTAACAAGTTTATTACAAGTTGTAACAAGCGGAATATAAGAACCATTACGTTGTGTGTTTGCAGGAAATTAGCATCTCTCCGGGAGTTGAAAGCTTTGATGTACTTCCAGAATGGCTTTGACTGCTATGTAAGTTTAAATGCTTGATACGTTAACCACAACTAACTACAAGAGAGTACTTAGCAGCCCTCTCGCCAGCACAACCCACCTCCATGAACTCTAGCTACCAACTAAAGTTTAAATGTTATAAGACTGGAATCTATTCCCTCTCGACTATTGACATATATCGACTTTTCTCACGCTAATTAAAAAGTCCAAAACTCATCACTAGTAAGCAGGCGATGAGTCACAATGACGTGGCTAAAGTATGTTGACCAGACCACACACTAGAAGGTGAAGGGACGACGACGTCTCGGTCCGTCCTGGACCATTCTCAAGTCGATCAAGTCTCACAATCGACTTGAGAATGGTCCAGGACGGACCGAAACGTCGTCGTCCCTTCACCTTCTAGTGTGTGGTCTGGTCATCATCACTAGTAACGTTAAAGTACATAATTAACCTCTTACAACATTTCAATAAACATATATATCCTTGAGCATATAGTCTCAAGACTGCCTACCTGAACTAAAGACATTCATATACATATAGCATTCATCAATACATATAGAATAAATAAAATGCATATAAAATAGTGAAATACATCAATACATATAGCATTTAAAGACATCAGCATTGCAGATCAGGACATGGTAGTTTAGCAAATGCTGATAGTCTCCAAAGGCTGTATTTAATCATTACTTACCACAGCAGAATGTATAATACAGTATATATATGAATAACACAATCGACTTGAGAATGGTCCAGGACGGACCGAAACGTCGTCGTCCCTTCACCTTCTAGTGTGTGGTCTGATCAACATATGAATAACTGTTATTCCTAAGACATGTGAAGTCTTATATGAATGGTTCTATAAAACTCATATAACAAATATTCAAATTAACTGAACGCAATATACAAAACTGGACATTCAAAATACATTTTATCCTACTAATTAAGTACAGAAACGTGTGCCTAGTTTAATTTCCATAATTTAACTTTACTAATGAAAATGCAACATGTAAATTAACTTAATAAATCAGCCTTGACTAGATTCACGTTTGCATTAATATTCTTTTCTAGATAAATTTGCATAAGTTCGTCTATGGTAACGATTTACTGTCCAATCACACTTAAAACTAACTTACATAATCTTACTAAACGAAGATCAACAAAATAATTGTAGCATCAATGGAATACAAATTGCTGATTGGCTTGGCCCAGTCTTGCATTACAATGTGTTTTAAATTTAGTTATGTAGGAGGGCTCATTCATTGCAGAGACATGATTGCAAGATACAAGATACTGAGGAGGGAATTAACAAGGTGGACAAGGACAGCCTCTTTCAAGTGAGAAAAGTTAGGACATAAGTAGAAGCTAGAAACGTAAATGATTCGAAGAAATGAGTTACGACTACAATCACAGTTTCAGTATAGATATGACAGGAGCCCAATAGGCTCAGGAACCTGTATACCAGTTGATTAAAGCTTAAGAAGCGGGACCAAAGAGCCGAAGCTCAACTCCGACAAACGCAACTACGGGAACACACACACACACATACACCCACACACACACACACCCACACACACACACACACACACACACACACACACACACACACACACACACACACACACACACACACACACACACACCCACCCACACACACACACACACACACACACTCACACACATCCACACACAGAGAAAGCTGATTAATGATCCAGTATTAAAAGCACCAGACGCACTCTTCTCCCTCCAAGCCCCTGTGGCCACCGACATCCCATCTTCAAAGCTCCAGTTTCTCTCAAGCCTCCTGGAGAATTTTGTTGGCAAATCTTTGGTGTAGAGATGAAGCTGTCAGTGAGGGGGAGGAACGAGAATTACCCTCCAGGTCTCTGGTACACTACCCATCATACACTAGTAGTGTTGTATTTTGGGTTTCCATCGAGACATGTTCTTAATCTGTTCGTAAACACACGAACGTATATGCCTGTGTATACTGTATACATGTAAGAATGCATGTATCTTATTTTTAGTTTACTTTACATTCTACATGTATATGTATCAAATTAATTGGTAATTTATAACAGTCTCACAAATTTGGACTATTTAGTTATTTAGGTTTTTAAAAATTTACCTTTGTTCAAAGGAACAATGAACATGAGAAATGAACACTGTATTCGGCCTGCTTGTGCATGCTAGTTAGTAAGCCTGCTGTCCAATACTAGACGGCTGACCTACTTACCTATGCCAGACAATTGGCGTTAAAATTTGCATTTGTATCTGTAAAAACAGATTCTATTGTGATCCTTTTGAAGCCACTGAGTTGGGGATTAAATTATACAAGAATTATCCCCATATAATTTTATGATCTTTCTCACTTACGTGTTTATATAATGCTTTTAGAGCTTTTCCTGTTCAACTATAATAAACTGTTTCACAATTACAAGGAATCTTACAGACTCCGGTGCCCTTAGTTCTATATTTTTTTCTGATAGACGTTTACTTATTTCTTACCAATTTTATTAGAGTAAATGAAAACAGGTTTTATTTTTTCCTATTTTGTTTCAGTTTAATTTCAAGAGTGTTAATTTCAGTCTCCAACAAGAATGTAACATCCTCCGTGTCCAGTTCCCCCCCCCCTCTCAAGTACCTAGCGAGGTCTAGCGGTGTGCTAAATGTTAGCACTAAAGTGTGTTCTTAGAAGACCAGGCTGTTCTTAGAAGATCAGGCTGTTCTTAGAAGACCAGGCTGTTCTTAGAAGATCAGGCTGTTCTTAGAAGACCAGGCTGTTCTTAGAAGACCAGGCTGTTCTTAGAAGATCAGGCTGTTCTTGGAAGACCAGGCTGTTCTTAGAAGACCAGGCTGTTCTTAGAAGACCAGGCTGTTCTTAGAAGACCAGGCTGTTCTGGAAGACCAGGCTGTTCTTAGAAGACCATGCTGGCTGTTCTTACAAGCACTCTCCTGTTAGCTAGTGGTGTCAGTCTGGTAGAAATTTGCTTTAGCAACTTTAAAAGCTCTGCCAAGAGACCAATTAGGGTATACTACT
>WNGS01163813.1:5959693-5974144 GCA_020271785.1 Procambarus virginalis | reverse complement strand
ATTCACTTCAAATGGACAGGTATAGAACCAGTCTCCAATACTTCATATGGACAGGTATTGTTCCACTATCTCACACATGTCATGGGTCAGGTATTCAGATCTCATTCACTTCATATGGAAAGGAATAGAAGATGATTTAATACAGTTCAGAAGACACAAACTCCTTAATAATCGTACACAAACATATCATTAATACCCCAAAAAGCTTACCAATAAAACATTAAAGACCCGCACTTCACAAACTCTGAACACGTCGATAAAAAAATCATTAAATCTCTCGTAACCCTTCCGGTCCAAAACTTTTTAATAAAACAAAAATTAAAAAAAAATGTCAGGAGTGATCCGTATCTTCACCACTGTCGATTTTTCTTAGAAGTGTATTAAGAGAAAGTTTCAAGATACTGGGATTAGTGATGTGGCTAAGATTTGTTTGAATGTTCTTTTTACTAAGAAACATTTACTAAGAAACATAAATAAGTCCATATGATCTGTCGTGGTATTTTTGCTTTCAATTGTCTGTGTTCATTATTTGGTGATTCTCGTTATCTCAATTATTATCTCCAGGAATGTTATCGTATCGAATGCTATTGTATTCATAATAGTCTCCACATATCAGATTCTCCAGAGCCGTTCAGTGGCCCATTCATTATGTGTTAGAAATCTCATAAATATATAAACACGTGCAGGCAGAAATGCTTCACTAAGATAATTATTGAGCTGTGGTATAATCCGTTTTTCACTGTATTAACATCTAATACACTGAAAAACGTTCTTTGTATTTCGTTCTTTGACATGTTCAGTTGTTTGCCAGTAAGCTACTGTGGTGGCCTTAATGATTCACCAGCGGTAGCCAGAGGGAACCGGTCGGCCGAGCGGACAGCACGCTGGAGTTGTGATCCTGTGGTCTCGGGTTCGATCCCGGGCGCCGGAGAGAAACAATGGGTAGAGTTTTTTTCACCCTATGCCCCTGTTACCTAGCAGTAAAATAGGTACCTGGGTGTTAGTCAGCTTTCACGGGCTGCTTCCTGGGGGTGGAGGCCTGGTCTAGGACCGGGCCACGGGGACACTAAAGCCCCAAAATCATCTCAAGATAACCTCAAGATAGCCCTGAAGATGAAAACAATCTAGTTTTAGGATTAACTACAGTCGCCATATAGAGCTGAAAAATGAACAATTTTTCCCAACTCAATAACAACAGGAACCCAAAGAATGGTCAACCACTCACACAGCTTTAAAGTTACTTTCAGTATAAATTGTATATATATCCTCCGTTCATGAAGAGGAGTGAGGCGCAAGATAGATAACTCTTCTCCTCGAAAGATGCCAAAGTTATTCCCTGGATGAAAACACACTCTGGCCAGAAATCGCTGCTCTTGGGTTGCAATTTGCATGTGAATGAAGATGCCATCCATTGTCTTCTTATCCTTATTTTTCTTTGACTGCAGAAAGCTATTTTAATTTTACGTGCAAACATAGGATATATAATATATATATATATAATATATATATATATATATATATATATATAATATATATATATATATATATATATATATTTTTTTTTTTTTTCCTCTCGAACGAAGATGACTTTTAGAGAACTCCTCTTCCAATTTAAGCAAGGTGCAAGAACACTAATCAGAGGGATAGGAGCCCAAAACAAGACAATAATCAATACAGAATATGCAGTCATATTCAATGATACCTGTGTAAATGAAAACCTGCTGCCACTATATATATATATATATATATATATATATATATATATATATATATATATATATAATATATATATAATATACTGGAATTTCTGTTCTATGATATTAAATATATAAAAAATTACACAATTATTACGTATGATGCTGATCTTGCAATATCCCATTAACGATCGTACGCTAGATTGCCTCAATCATTTAATGTTATAGAACACAACACATTTTGGAGGAGAAAGCTGAGTGACAGGACTTACAGACATATCTCATCTTCATTCGAGACATATAATCTTTACTTTCACACATTTCGACCTCTATTCCTCCTTGAAATGGCTGTGGTGATATTTTAATTACTACTAGCTAACATTTATATTTTTTAATTAACACATGAGGTACATCTGCATTAGTGCAGCTACCCTAGACTATATGAAGTGGAGTACAGTGTGTCAAAAAAACTTAACTAGGAGATGCTAAAAAATCCCCATCACACAGGATGGTTAGTCATACAGAGTCATTTGATAGGCAGTCTGCACTGGCAGACTCCGGATGCATTTTGAGGATATCATCAACATAAGAGTGAATAAGGCAGCAGTGGTAATAAAAGTCCCCATCTCGCAGGATGGTTAGTCATACAGGGTCATGTGTTCAGTAGCCTGCACTGGCAAATTTTGGGTGCAATAAGAGGATATCTTCAAGAACATGAGAGTGAATAAATTGCAAAGCTCCAGGTACCTCATGCCAACTGGTCTGAAAGGTCTAATAACTATGCATTCGGTGATGTAATGTGGGAGATCATTCTGTAGGCTTATATCGAGATTCTCCTCAAGGTCCATCTATTGATCTTACCCAGGATGCAACCGCAAAATAGACCGAATAATTCCTGGGGTACTACTAGGTGAACAGAGGCACTAGGTGACAGGAAAGGTGCCCAACCATTTCAGGTAGTACTGTCACACCAGCATGCACGAAGAATACACGTAAAAACTTGCCCTGGCTTCAGCTCAGGGCCCCCAGACTTCCTTCGGATTCAGAGGAATCCCTTCACCACGTTGCAGCCAAGATAAGATGAGCAGCGCTCGAGTACCTAGATTGCTGGTTCGAATCCCTGCATTGCTTCCATTGTCATCAGTGTTTTTGGACCGTCAGTGTTATCAGTGTTATCCAGGCTATCAGCGTTATCGGTATTTTGAGCATCATCTGTGTAGCATCATGGCCGATGCGGCTAAACTTCCGCCATGCTAATTTAATTGACGCCGGCAATTACCAAGTATAGGAAACTTTTATCAGTTAATTAAATATTCATCGAATTAAGATTGGCGTCGATAAGACCCCGTCTGGCAGAGGTAAACCTCTTCGGCAGAACCCGAAGCTCGGTCTTCTGTATGATAGTGAATGATGCATGTCGGTTGTATTATAGATCAAGGCGTGTATGTGCATTATTTTGTCACAATAGAGTATATATATATAGGGACCTAGAAGGGTACCACCTCTGGTGCAAGTGTAGGGACCCATAGCCTCGGAGAAGAAAATAAAGAGGACTCAGAGAAGTCCTTGTGAATCCTCACTGAACACTTTGATATTTTCTTCTCCTATCACCCCTATTCTTTTGGTATGTGTGTATATTTATCTAACTTTATTTGAAAATGTCATTGTATATTGTATATATATATATATATATATATATATATATATATATATATATATATATATATATATATATATATATATATATATATATGAACTTGCCTAAACACGCAAGTGAGGTAAACTCAACTTACACAACAGCTTCAGTCAACTTGGAAAACATCTTCATATCTTTCAAGTCAATTATACTAAGCTGCATATTATCCACGTGTTTGTCAGTTTACGAAGCATACTTTTAACTGTCCAACAATCTAGGGAAATCTAGCCATAGGTTACACACTAACTAACCAAACTACAGCAAGAACCTTTGACAATATTGAACTACACGAGCTGCATGATCAGTCAAAGGATGTAGAGTAAGGTATTTCCTTGAAGCCATTCTGCCTCCAGCAAGCCAGCAGCCACGGTATAACTTCGACTAACTTGCCCGAAACTTATTCTAAATTGCTTTAACTCGAGTCAACTCAACAATACTTCGAGCTCTTCGTGTTGTATTTTGATGATGTTGTATGCAAGACGGGTGAGAGTTGAGGTACCACAGTGGCTTTGTGGGGGGGGGGGCTACAACCGGTTTCATTCGTAATTTCCAGGGCGAAACTACCCAATTCATGCACGTGAAAGCGACTTTATAAACACTTTATACTTATAGATTATAGTTATACACTCGTGAGTTAAGCCAGAGTGGTGTATGTTAATGCTCAGTTGTGTTAAAATTTGTATTTACAAGACAGAAATGTGTAACTTGTCGCTTTTCTGCCTCTTTTCTTTAAATTTATCGCTGTACTACATTAGTTTTGATTTAATGTGTCTAGACGAATTTTCCGTCATATCTTTGTGTTTATGAGGATGAAATTAGTTTTTTGATGCTGGGTCTAATGGTACAGATTTGCTTCATGTGATAATACTGATGTTTACAAGTTCAGAATTCATATGAATTCACATTATTTACCTGTTTGTGTAATGGTTAGTATTTTCGCCTCTGAAGCGAAAGAACCTGGGATTGAATCCTTCGAATAGGCAACGAATGCTTTCAACAAGGTAACGATACCTAGTCGTCCCGACTAGGGAGCGTTGCTTCACACAATAGGCTCATTGTTGGTTCGTTTGCTGGAGGAAAAATTTAGACGCCTAATTATCTAACCGGTTGACCCCGCATAAAGCGGAGGCCTCCTCTATACGGACCAGTTTATGACGATGGACTGTGTGCAGTGTAAGCGGTCGTTTACTTTAATATTCCGGTTATAAATGAATCCTATGTACGAAAACAAAGCATATTAAACATAGTGTGCAAGTAGTTTGTAATGTCCAAAGAGTAAAGTATTTAATTTTGTAATTTATCAATCAGCATTCCTAGTTTTTTTTTTACTTAAATTCGGTCAACAGTAATTGATAAAAAGGCCACTGAGTAATATTTTAAAATTACTTCCCCACCATATTTTTGGAAAGGCGTAAATTGGTTTATTAATAATGAGCATTTATTATGTGCATTCAATATGGGCATCTATTATGTGCATCTCTTATGAATGTTTCCATTATTTGCATCCATTTTTCCTTTTCATTATGTACGAATATCAAGAGGTTTCCCGTGTGCATTATAATTTTCTTTGTTAAAAAGGGAGAAATGAAATTAAATTTGCGTAAAACTTGCATAGTGTTTGAGGGAGGGAGGGAGGGAGGGAGGGAGGGAGGGAGGGTAGAAGGTGCTGGGGGGATGGATAGTAATGAGGAAAGAAGATAGAGAGAGAGATGGAGAGAGGAAAGAAGGTAGGGAGAGAGATGGAGAGAGGAAAGAAGAGCAAGAGGAGAAAACTCGAGTTTTTTTTATGGATATGACAGGCATGTGCTCGTGCTCTTTCATCCCTGCCTACTCCTTTGTGTAAATCTTCCATCATGCCTTTTATCCTTCTCTCTTTTCTCCCATATCCTCTGTCTCCTGAGCTTGTTCTCTCCCACTATTCTCTCAGCCCCGTCCTGTTCCACCTCCCACCTTCCTTTCTCAACGTATATCTGCCCCTTCCAGCATCTTATCAATGTTCTCTTTCCCATCTTCTCACACATAATCCTTCTCTCCCTCTCAGCATTTTCACCAATATCCATCTCTCCCCAGCATATTGTTCCCACCCTTCCCTCCCTCAGCATACTCTCTCCCCTTCCCAGCATCATCTCCTCCAACATCATTCTCTCCCTTCCAGCATCTTCCCTCACCAGAATCACCCAGCCAGATGCTCTCTCTTGCCTCAATATCTCACTCACACAGACTTCTCTTCCCCCACACTACCTGGGATACGTGAGTGGCACCAATTAGCGGAGACTGTGAAGCTCTCTTGCTGGTTTGTGCAGTCCAATCCCTCGGCCAGCATGTCTCTTATTACACAATTTTGATATTATTTGTCTCTTGTTGCTCACTTTGCGTGTTGCTTGCGTGTTGATCTACTTTTGATGTTATTTGGCTCTCATTGCATGTTATGGTATCTGGCTCTTATTTGTTCGTTTGTTTTGGTATCTGGCTCTTATTTGTTCGTTTGTTTTGGTATCTGGCTCTTATTTGTTCGTTTGTTTTGGTATCTGGCTCTTATTGCACGTCTGTTATGGTATCTGGCTCTTATTTGTTCGTTTGTTTTGGTATCTGGCTCTTATTTGTTCGTTTGTTATGGTATCTGGCTCTTATTGTTGGGTTGTTATGGTATCTGGCTCTTATTTGCACGTTTGTTATGTTATCTGGCTCTTATTTGCACGTTTGTTCTGGTATCTGGCTCTTATTTGCACGTTTGTTCTGGTATCTGGCTCATATTGCACACTTTTGATATTTATAGTTATATTCGTGTTCTCCTTAGTCATTAATTATTATTTGCATGTTCAAACTATTAGTTACAAAATTCTTCTTTGATTATTTATTGGTATTTATTTTATAAATGTTTTTAATTATATTTCTGTTGTTGACATAATTCGGTAATAACTTTAATTTTGTGGATATTATGCAGGCGATGAGTCACAATAACGTGGCTAAAGTATGTTGACCAGACCACACACTAGAAGGTGAAGGGACGACGACATTTCGGTCCGTCCTGGACCATTCTCAAGTCGATTTGTGGATATTAATTATTACTTTATTAATAATTGCTCTTTTAATATTTGTTGTTAACTATATTACCTTTTATATTGTTGTTGCAATGATGTTCCGTTTAAGTGAAGACCTCACTACGATTTTAAGTAACGTTGATTAATTAAATTCTCTTATTAAGCCACTTAGTTGAGCTTAGCACTTTTATGGGAAATCACATAAAAGGTTCGGAAACTTTTAAGGGAATAATTAAGACTTGCAAAAAAAGTTCCAGTGAGAAAAGAAGGTATTGTATTTCCATATATGTTACCTACACTTGTGTGTGTTTGTGTATTTACTCAAGCATGAGTGTTTGTACGTGGGTGTATATCTGCACTTAGTTGTACTACCTAATTGTTCATGTAAGGGTTGAGCTTCGGCTCTTTGGTCTGTTTTTTTAACGTCCATTCAACGGGTGAGTAAATTCTTGGGACGCCATTGTGCTCCATCGTATCTACATTTGAAGCTCTACATTAAGTCTGTTATTGTGTGTGTGTGTGTGTGAATCTGTATACTCACCTAGTTGAGCTTGCAGGGGTTGAGCTCTGGCTCTTTGGTCCCGTCCCTCAACTGTCAATCAACTGGTGTACAGATTCCTGAGCCTACTGGGCTCTTTCATATCTATCATGTCTGCATCCACCACATCACTGCCTAATGCATTTCATCTGTTAACTACTCTGACACTGAAAAAAGTTCTTTCTAACGACTCTGTAGCTCATTTGGGTGCTACGTTTCCACCTGTGTCTCCATGTTCGTGTTCCACCTGTGCTAAATAGTTTTCTTTGTCCAACCTGTCAGTTCCCTTGAGAATTTTATAGGTGGTTATCATGTCTCCCCTTACTCTTCTGTCTTCCAAGAATGTGAGGTTTAGCTCCCGTATCATTTCCTCGTAGCTCATACCTCTTAGTTCTGAGACTAGTCTGGTGGCATACCTCTGGATCTTCTCTAACTTGGCGTTGTGCTTAACTGGGTACGGACCCCAGGATGGAGCTGCACACTCCAGGATTGGTCTGACATAAGTGGTATACAAGGTTCTGAACGCTTCCATACACAAGTTTCGAAAGGCAGTTCTTATGTTGGCCAACCTAGCAGATACCGCTGATGATAATCTTTTTGGTGTGGGCCTCTGGGGACAGGTTCAGTGAGATATCACCTCCAGATTTTTCTCTCTATTTGACTCTTTCAGAATTTCACCTTCCAGATGATATTTGTGTTTCTGTTCTGTGAGCGCATCTGTGTCGGTTTTCGTGTGAATGTTTGTGTGTATCTGTGGCCCTGAGCTTTGTTGCGCGTGTGTTTGCATCTGCCCGAGTGTTTTCTTGCGCCTATATGAGTAACTCTCATCAGGAGTTCTGTGTGCGTGAGTTTGCTTCACTCTGAATATTTTATGTACTTAATCAAGCACTCTCACAGAACACACACACACACACACACACACACAACACGAGCAAATTTAAAGTTATGGAAATGGGACTAGGAGATAGGAGACCAAAGGGTCACACAAATGAGGGGAACAGTCTACCTGTGACGACGCGTGAGAGAGACCTGGGTGTGGACGTAACACCTAATCTATCTCCTGAGGCACATATAAATAGGATAACGACAGCAGCGTACTCGACACTGGCAAAAGTTAGAACATCATTCAGAAACCTAAGCAAAAGGAGGCTTTAGGGCGCTTTACACTGCCTACGTGAGGCCAGTCTTAGAGTATGCCGCCTCATCATGGAGTCCCCCATCTGAAGAAGCATATAATGAACCTGGAAAAGGTTCAGAGGTTTTGCAACGGGACGACTCGTCCCTGAGCTACGAGGGATGGGGTATGAGGAGCGCCTGAGGGAACTGTGCCTTACGACACTAGAAAGAAGAAGGGAGAGAGGGGACATGATAGAACGTATAAATACTCAGAGGGATTGACAGAGTGGACATAGACGAAATGTTCACACGGAATAGTAACAGAACGAGGGGACATGGATGGAAGTTGGAAACTCAGATGAGTCACAGAGATGTTAGGAAGTTTTCTTTTAGCGTGAGAGTAGTGGGAAAATGGAATGCACTCAAGGAACAGGTTGTGGAAGCAAATACTATTCATAATTTTAAAACAGGTATGATAGGGAAATGGACAGGAGTCATTGCTGTAAACAACTGATGCTCGAAAGGCGGAATCCAAGAGTCATGCTCGATCCTGCAGACACATATAGGTTGAGTACATATGGTGAGTACACACACACACACACACACACCCGGGGGACCTGACGTGTTGTGTGTGTGTGGGTGTGGTGTGTTGTGTGTGTGTGTGTGTGGTGTGGTGTGTGTGTGTGTGTGTGTTGTGTGTGAGTGTGGAACAAAATAAGTTTATTGATTGATAGTTGAGAGGCGGGCCCAAGAGCCAGAGCTCATCCCCGCAAGCATAATAGATGAGTACACACACACACACAGATCTATCTAGATCACACATACATCTAGATAGAAAACTATCACCTGAAGACTACATAAAGAATATTGTGCGAGGAGCCTATGCCACGCTTTTTAACTTCAGAATTGCTTTTAAATACATGGATGGCGATATGCTAAAGAAATTGTTCACGACTTTTGTTAGGCCAAAGCTGGAATATGCAGCGGTTGTGTGGTGCCTATCTTAAGAAGCACATCAACAAACTGGAAAAGGTGCAAAGACATGCTACTAAGTGGGTCCCAGAACTGAAGGGCAAGAGCTACGAGGAGAGGTTAGAGGCATTAAATATGCTAAACTAGAAAACAGAAGAAAAAGAGGGTGATATGATCACTACATACAAAATAGTAACAGGAATTGATAAAATCGATAGGGAAGATTTCCTGAGATCTGGAACTTTAAGAACAAGAGGTCATAGAGTTAACTAGCTAAACACAGGTGCCGAAGAAATATAGAAAATTCACTTTCGCAAACAGAGTGGTAGACGGTTGGAACAAGTTAGGTGAGAAGGTGGTGGAGGCCAAGACCGTCAGTAGTTTCAAAGCGTTTTATGACAAGAGTGCTGGGAAGACGGACACACCACGAGCGTAGCTCTCATCCTGTAACTACACTTAGGTAATACACTTAGGTAATTACACGTAATGCTTTAAAACATTCAATATATAGCACATTTTCATGTGTAAAATCATCAAACACAATTAAATTAGCTGCATTCAGCAGTTGCAATTAAGGTTATTACTGGCGGAATGTAATCAATTGTATATAAGAATCTACTTGATAAATAAGACATCGTCGAGAACTTCTTATATATCAGCACTGTAAGGAATTCTATTTGATGTATGTCGTTATTAATTTGCCTGAAAGGTCTGCTTGAAATGCAAGACGCCAAAAATGAACTATTGTTTGAGGGCTTAAAGCTGCCGAGCCGTGTGTGTNGACGAGAGGAGGTGAACCTAATACGACACTAGACGACAGGAGGTGAACCTAATACGACACTAGACGACAGGAGGTGACCTAATACGGCACTAGACGACAGGAGGTGAACCCCAATACGACACAGGGAGACAGGAGGACACCCCAAGATATTACTGGACTAGAGGAAGAGAGAAAAAAGTCGTTACTGAGCCAGAGGAGGAGAGTCCAAGTCGCTGCTAGACCACAGAAACCTACCTCACAGTAACTTGTAAACCGCCAGAGAGTAAGGCAAGGCTCTGATTTTCAGCTTGACTTCTACATGGCGGAAGAAAAGTGGAAGATGCTGTGAAAAATAGAGACGAAAATAGACGAAAAATATAAAATAGGCAGAAAAACAATGAGGATAAATGTGAGAAAAATAGACGAAAATATATAAAATAGGCAGAAACACTGAGATAAAATAGTGAGAAAGATAGTGTAGAATAGAGGAATGCATGCCTAGTCAGAAAGGACGCTATAGGAGCATATATCTAGCTATACGAGGGCATGTACACATGGTAGTCGAGGATGGCATGAGGTGGAAGTAGCAACACTACCATGCAATAAATAACCTCTGAGATAGCATCTAAGTACCTGAAAGTTGCCAAATAATGCGAGAGAGGAAGAATTATGTAAATGGAGAATACGCCTTGGGAAGTTGAGCGCTGAATGCTGATATTAAGTACCTATAAGACAAGAATATATTAAGTAAGGAATGCAGGACAGAGAAAGAAGAATAGATGGCAAATAACTTAAGGATCCTCGGATATAATTCAGTAAAGATGAAAACAAAAATGATGAATATGGCACACTGGAGCCCAGAGGAGATGAAAGATTCGAAGGAGTGAAGAAACATTAACAGCATTGAAAGAAGCGAGTCATTCAAAGTAGCAACCAAAGGGATAAATGGAAGACTTAAAAAAAATACTAGAATACAAAGAGTATAGTGGGGATCTCTAACCAAGAAAAAAAACACATTTACAGAAGAAACAGAGTTCCGAGATTGACAGTGTGAGGCGGGACCAAAGAGCCAGAGCTCAACTCCCGCAAGCACAACTAGGTGGGTACACACACACACACACACACACCACACCACACACCCACACGTACGTGTGTATGTGTTAGAAATATATATAGTAGATATAATATTAGATAAATAGTTTGGTTAGAAAGGCGGGGTCCAAGAACTAGTAGCTCGATTTTGCAGACACAAGTAGTAAGCACAAATAGTAAATACACACAAGGAAGTGGCGAGCAAGCTCCCTAAGGGCTTAATCCTTGACCTTCATTTATTCTTTATCTAAGTGAATTCCACCTGAAAGACGACTGTGCAGTACTTCAGAGCTTCCAAATGTGTAGCAGTCTGGGCAAATAAACTTCCATCTCGAGCTCAGTTCAAACAAATATGTACCAAAACTCATTAGTTTATAAGGAGTTCAGAACAGCATTAGAGAGAAGCAGCAGCACCAATCAGAAAACTGTGTGACCTGCGAGTTTAAAACGCCAGTATTTAAATTTATCTAATAGTTATTCAAAATAATGTACTCAACGTACGTTAGACCACGTTTAGAAAATGCAGCACTGGTATTGATCCACATCATGTAGAGGGGAAGATAAAAGAAAATTGAATGTATCGAGATTTGTCACGAGACTAGTGTTAACAATAGAGATTAATCTATGATGACATGATCAGCAAAGCCAAACTAATGGTTCTCTGAGAGGCAATTAAGTCATCTCACAATATACTAAGGGAAGCATAGATGAAATAGATAGTAATATTTTCCAGTTTAGTGGATATTTAAAACAAATTAATCAGTGGAATATCAGAAATAACTTGTGTTCAGTGGAAGTGCGGATCAAATAGGGGGACTGAAGCAGAGGTAGTGGAAGCCACCTCGAGGGATAGCTTTAAGAGGTAAGCTGTAAATATACTTGATACATCGGCTACGAGGTAAGGCACTAAAGCTACATCTTTCTCCTGGGTAGATACAGTACCCTACACTTACTTTTTAATTGTAAAAAAGGTTAAAAGTATTTTAAGACACCAATGCCTTCAGGTAAGTGCACACCTCCACTATCATTTAACCTGTTAAATATTACTGAACACTTTAACAAAAGAGGAACTTTTTTATATATTATTTTGTAATAGACTGTTTTGTATTCTTTTTGTGTTCATTATTTTAAACCCACTAGCTTGTAGTCACTAATTTATATTATTTTGTTCATCCTATTTTCATATCCTTCAAATACCAAGATTTAGACATTTTGCGAATTTAATGTTACGTATCCGTCCACGATGCTGGCTTCGTTGTATATATTGTTTATGTAAATTGTAATGTGTTTTATATTAATATAACATGAGTATTTATTAGTTTGATTAGAAACAGGGGCTCGGTAGCGTGGTATTATCTCTTCGCACAATGCTAATACTGTCTGCATATGTAATTTAATTTTGAAATTCTATTAAAGGGTTACTCTGAAACTGGCGGCGTTGGGTGTTTTTTTTATATATAACTCTAAAGCTGACTGTGTGTTTGTTTGACTCTTTGAAGCTGGTGATGTGTTTGTTTATAGCTCTGAAGCTGACTGTGTGTTTGTTTGACTCTTTGAAGCTGGTGATGTGTTTGTTTATAGCTCTGAAGCTGACTGTGTGTTTGTTTATAGCTCTGAAGCTGACTGTGTGTTTGTTTGACTCTTTGAAGCTGGTGATGTGTTTGTTTATAGCTCTGAAGCTGACTGTGTGTTTGTTTGACTCTTTGAAGCTGGTGATGTGTTTGTTTATAGCTCTGAAGCTGACTGTGTGTTTGTTTGACTCTTTGAAGCTGGTGATGTGTTTGTTTATAGCTCTGAAGCTGACCGTGTGTTTGTTTGACTCTTTGATGCTGGTGATGTGTTTGTTTATATATCTGAAGCTGACTGTGTTTTTGTTTGACACCCTGACACTCGTGGTGTGTTTGGCTAATTGACACACTGGAGCATATGGTGTGTTTTAACTTAACAGCCTGAATCTTATGATATATTCGCGTGATAAATACAGATGAAGGCTTCACACAAATACATTTAGCTTCAAAGACAGTTTGTGCTCATGCCTCCTTGACACAATTTTCAGGACCCCAACAACTGCAGCATATCCGTTATATTGTATTATTTGGGTTGGGTACTGTTTAGAAGCTGAAATGTTTAGTAAATGTATCTCAATGTGTTCAAGTCCCAGAAACTTGAACACTTTGAGAACACATTGAGAGCACATTGAGAACACATTGAAAACACATTGAGAACACATTGAGGGCACATTGAGAACACATTGAAAACACATTGAGAACACATAGAGAGCACATTGAGAACACATTGAGAACACATTGAAAAAGCACCGTTCCTTCCCTCCATCCTCAAATCACACCTCATTGTTCTTACATTCCTTACATATGGTACTCAGTCACTCAGGTACTCAGTGAATTCTTCTTTTGTAATCCTACTTAAGCCGGAAAGGCGTCAGATGTCCCGTAGAAGGGAGAGCTCTTAGTCTGAAAAGAAGTCATGTAATATCTTCTTCACGTACACACTGTAGTGTTAATAAACATAAGAGGACAGAAGTGAAAACTGTCAACTGAGATGAGGCAGAGGGGCGTCAGGAAATATTCCTTTAGTTTAAGAAAGGAGTTAAAGATGGTTAAGGTCAACTCCTTACACCAGAAGGAATTGGAATCCAACTCAGTGAGGTAGCGAAGACCGATTTCATTCACAGCAATAGAAACAAAAATGAAATGGAAAAACAAGGCTAATGACGGACGCACCATACAGCCAACAGCATAATGGCGAGACCCAAGAGCTAGAGCTCGCTCTCCACCAGCAGAGACAAGACCCAGCGAGACAGGAAGCACGCATGCGCACCACTGGTGGCAATGTAAACAGGAGCCTCCTTCACTTATAACTCCTGGTGTTTGCTGAAGATCTTGACGAACTATCTGCGTTAAGGAGATTATCAGATGGCTTCAGGAAGCGTTAAATATAGACAAAAAAAAGAAGTGGAGAGTGAGAAAACACAATAGAAGAGGAGAAGGAGGAAACACAAGAGAAGAGAGAAGCACAAGATTAAAGGTGTAAAAAGATAGAGTAAAACGTTGAGGAAAGGATGATATAGAAAGAGAAAGGAAAGTGAGGAACACGAGAAAAGTAAAAGAACTTGGATGAGAAAGCGATAGAAGAAGATGAGAAACATTAGAGAAGGGAGAGAGGCAACGATGAGAAGACAATGGGAACAAAAATGAATATAGAATGCAGACAAAAACAGAAAGAACGAAGAGGAGGAGCAGGAGGAACAAGAAGAGGATCGTAGAAAAGAGAACTAGGAGACAAATGAGGAAAATGAGAGGGGAAATAGAATTAAAGCGAAATAAAAAAGAGGAAAATGAAAATGATGATTTTCTGAGCATAGTTGCATCTTGTAGCGGCACTCAGACAGGTTGGGAACGTGATCATGAAACACGACACTGAAAGTGACACCGGAACGTCCACATCAGCACTGAAAATGACGAGTAGATCGACACTTCACCATCACACGTTCCTACAGATGTGTTCAGCGTGTGTAAACAATA
>WNGS01163813.1:5934292-5945833 GCA_020271785.1 Procambarus virginalis | reverse complement strand
AAAAAATAAACAAAAAATGCATAAAAATGCAAAAAAAATAAACAAAAATGTTATTGAGAGTTAAATCTCAGGCTGAACGTAGAGTTGGAATGGGAGTTCAAAACTATTCCAAGTTCAATTTCCAGGCTGAGTATGACTTGAAAGTAATACTCAGGCTTGAAATTGCATGGACTTCGGCGACGTTTCTCACAATCCTTCAGGCATAGAACAGATTTTTTAAAATGACTATTCCATCCTACGCACCCCAATTAGTTCAGCAGAGATTACCGAAGATCACTTTTTAAGTATAACTGAAGCAGTACAAATAGGTTCTTTCCTGGTAAACAAAAAAATGTACGTTTATTCAGATTGTTTTTAGCTTTCAATTTCTCATTAGAGAAAGTCATGTTATAAATATCTACATAAACTTAATGCTGGCAATGGATTCGGAGCACCTCTTGAGAGCTTATACAGCGTGATATCAATGTATATTTTCCCCGATATCTATCTTATATATCTAATTATGTTTTGGGGATCATTACCTTACCTTGAGGTGCTTCCGGGGCTTATCGTCCCCGCGGCCCGGTCATCGACCAGGCCTCCTTATTACACCGGAAAATGTTTTACATTTCTAGCTCTGTCAGGAGTATACTCTGGGGAAGGACACCTTAGGTGGCATCAGAGGTGTTTTGGATGATTGGAGGTCGTGTTGGGAGGAGAATATCATTCAGAATGGCTGCTTTATTTATTTATTTATTTATTTATTTATTTATTTATTTATATACAAGAAGGTACATTGGGTTTGTGAGAATACATTGAATAGTACAGTTTTTACAATCTTGTAAAGCCACTAGTACGCGCAGCGTTTCGGGCAGAAACACTGCGAGTCGCATTCGAAACGCTTTCCGCCAAGTCGGGTGACTGTTACGCCAACATCAGTTGTTCCCCTGTCAACATCAAGGTCATTGGCAGCGACCGATGAAACGAGGTGGCCAAGAAATCCTCAGCCGGTTTAGACCTCGAAGGCCATCCGTCCTCTTTGGTCAAAACGCTTTTGATCTTGACCAAATTGCAGGGATGACACAATTGACCCCCAATAGCAAAGGGATATATCACACAAAGGTGGCTCGTGCGTCCTCCTATTTCAGGGTTACCTCGCCAGTGGGTGGTTTTGCAAGATCATTTACATACAGGTCGTGTTCTGAATATGCCTCGATTCCCGCGGACCAGTCCCTCGTTCCGTGCTGTGGTAATTAGTACTCGTCTAGTTGCGCTTAGGGGGGTTGAGCTTCGGCTCTTTGGTCTCGCCTCTCAACCTAGTGCGCGTGCCTGAGTGTGACGCCCATTAACAGTGTCTCACGCTTGAAGAACGATCGTCGTAATTTTCTCCGTGGTTCGCTAGGTAATATATATAAAATTATCTGCTGTATATGAGGTTGTGGAGTGGCGAGTATTTCATCGTGTGATGAAGCGTGTTAACCAAGGTTGTCGCCTGCCATCCATATTGGGTTGCCAAATACACGTCGGTTGCCATCCCCCAGGTTGCCGGCTTTTATCCACAAGTAGTCGACTGTCATCCACACATTGTTGACTGCCATCCACACGTCGGCCGCCTGGCCCACGCTATCAACTGTCCGGCTCACACTGTCCGGTTGAACCTCTTCTAACGAACTCAGCTGATGAACTGCGGTCAACCCCACCCAACACCACTCAACATTGCAACACTATGGGCAGACGCGGTGCCGATAGAGCCAATAATACACTGGCTCGCTACAAGGGATCACGCCCCCTAACCCCCCCCCCCCCTCTGACCGCAGCTGCAATATTCATATCTCTGTTTCAGGTATTTCCAAAGCACGCAAAACCCATTTCCGGAATGGTTTTAGATATCAACCATTAAGAATGTTAACCTTTTGCAATTCGATTTGATGTAACTTTTATTGGACTTTCACGGAAGGCAATAGAAATGGCCATTGGTAAAGGAAAACTTTTTTTTTTATGTTTGCAGATTAAGCAATCAATACACATTTAATTTACACATTTAATTTCTGGTAGAATTTTGGCTACGTAAAATTTATCTTGTGGTTATTGGACAAACGTCATGGTTCTATCAAAGACCATGTCGTCTCTGCCCATAGCCAGATAATAAATATATCCCTACAAATAACAATGAAATGATCGACAGATACAACGATAATAGCTCCCACCAAACACACACCGAAACTACGACGTTGGTACAATGTTCGAACAAGTTTTAACACCTCCTTACCAGTTATAACAACCAATATAGCAAGTTGTAACAACGTTCTAATACGTTATAAACACGTTTAGCCCAGATGTAACAACTTTATTACAAGTTGTAACAAGCTGAAAATAGAGACAGTTTCGGTTTGTGTTTCCAGGGAGAAGTTTTGACACTGGCACAGGCCGATGATCAAACGACAACTCAGACCATGGAGAAGCGACGTTTCGATCCGTCTTGGACCATTAGCGTGTGATTGATCATCAATTCTTCAGCCACGTTTTTGTGACTCGTCATCTGCTTGCCAAAGCACTACATATCAAACAAAGCCATTTATCAACAGCCAGGGGACAGTTACATCTTACACTCTCTTCAACACCAAGACAGAACATGCGTTTGTCCGGCTTACTGCCCCAACCATTAATGGAATATATGAGCCGCAGTGGATCTATTTATCCAAGCAACACCATATATCACCTCACTCTTAGCTATATATTTGATTGAAATTTGTGCATTGTGTGTGTCCCGAGACATCTCCCGTCCACGAGGCTAACCATAGCCCGTGCTTCTTGCCCCGCTCCTTGTGCCAGGTAAGTTACGGGCTCACCATAGCCCGTGCTACTTGGAACTTGGAAACTTGTGCATTGTCACCCGCCTTGAGTGGTATGTTATCTTGCCTATATATTGAGATCGTTGGGACCTAACTGTTTCAAAGTGGACATGTGAAGGAATAGACGACATTCCTTACTTTCAAGGCGTTTCGTTTGGTGCCTAGAGAATTATTTCGTAAGCAGGTTGGTGGTATTCTTACTCCTATAGAATATTATTAACTTAATTTCCTGGTTGGTGTTGGTAAAGATCATTTATTTATCAACAATGTCTTTCAGAATTCTTTCCTCCGTTTTGTGAGCCATGGAGAAAAGTTCCTGTAGAATATTTTTTTAATGAGAGAGACCATTAATGTATTATTGTATTATATGTGAACCTCAGTCAACCATATTGACATATTGTTTCTCGACATATCCGTTAGAGTATTCATTATTGCATACTACCTTTATTACTCTACCGAATACCTCTACATACATATATATATAATATATATATATATATATATATATATATATATATATATATATATATATATATATATATATATATATATATATTCACTACACTTATACCAAAAATATTGTTCCAAGTCTTTAAAAAAATAAACCATTTTCTTCGCGTAACTTAACAAGTTCTTCAAAGATATTTTCCCACAGTAATGAACAGCCAACTTTCATCACTGTTATTTAAAACACCAATAATCCTAAGACAGGTTCAGGTCGATGAGTTGTGGCATCGTAAAGCTGTGCTAATTTGCGAAGAGAATTATGAGCCGGTAAGGTTATTACCACCCTCGAGCCACATGATTGGTTGGGGGGATTGGTTTTGTGGGGGGAGGGATAGATTGGAGGATGTTGTTGGGGTAGGCTCATGGAGGATAGGGTTGAGTGTGGACAGGGGTGATGTTGTGGCTTTGGGGACTGTGATGTGGGAAGGATATATATATATATATATATATATATATATATATATATATATATATATATATATATATATATATATATGCGGAAAAAACACAAAGAAATGGGGAAGAGAGATGAACGTTTCGGCTTGTTAAAGCCGTTGTCAACACCAGATTGACAACGGCTTTAACAAGCCGAAACGTTCATCTCTCTTCCCCATTTCTTTGTGGTTTTTCCGCATACAAATGATCAGTGTTTAGTGATCGTCAATTGCATATATATATATATATATATATATATATATATATATATATATATATATATATATATATATATATATATATATATCTTTTGTGTGTCGATTTTCCATCCTTTCAACTAATTCGTCACAGTTTTTTTACGTATTAATAAAAGTTAAATCACTTATTATATATTTACGTTTTTGAAGCTTCGGAATTGATACCTAATGAGAGGTTGCATAGATTCTCACGTTACTGGCTTTGCAAAACACTTGCATTTTTCTATGAAACAGAAAATTAAGAGAGTAATCTGGTGTAAAGAGAAGTGAAGAGGTTCAGTAGAGGAAATAGCTCATGAGTTCTTTTGGGAGGTGAAGGGCAGGTGTCTAGTTGTGCTGTGATCCATGAATGACAAGTATTTGGGAGTGAGGAGGGTGATTTGGAGGGAGAAAAGAGATGACGATTGATAGTCTGGGAGGAATTAGTTGGCTGTGGTGGCGTTTTGAAGATCATATTGAGAGGAGGAATAAGAAAGATGGTGTTGGACAGAGGGAAACTGGTCGAGACAATCCGAGTGCAGTACGCTAGTGTGTGAAGAGTTTTGTGATAAATTTGCAAAGGAGGAAGAGTGGATGAGCGGAAGAGGAGAAGAAGAGTGCAGTAGATATGAGAGATAACGAAGAGGTATGGGAGGATACTGAAGGAATGAGATACAGGGGTTGGGGCTTTGAAACAATTAATTGCTGACGAATACCTGAGGTTGGTGGAGACACAAGGAAGAATAATTAAGACTTGATAAGGGACACGATGAGAGGTTGTGATCCTGAGCAGTTTGAGGTTTTATAAAGTCTGAACGTATGAGAGAGAGCGAATGAATGAGTGAGAAATAGGAAGATTAGATAATTATCATGAGAAAACGTCAAGCCACTGCCATTATATAGCACTTGGAAGGAATGGGAATAAGGATTTAGGATAGAACCGAGGAACGAAATAGTGCCCAACCACTTGTACAGTCGGGGATTGAACGCCGACGTGTATAAAACAAGCTGTCGCTCAACCATCTAGTCTAATGAACAAATCCACAAGGACCGTAACGTTAGGTTCGAACCCTCATCAATGCATCACGCAATTATGATTTCTGAGTGTACATCTAGTCTAGTACATCTGGAAGCCGGTCAGCCGAGCGGACAGCACGGTGGACTTGTGATCCTGTGGTCCTGGGTTCGATCCCAGGCGCCGGCGAGAAACAATGAGCAGAGTTTCTTTCACCCTATGCCCCTGTTACCTAGCAGTAAAATAGGTACCTAGGTGTTAGTCAGCTGTCACAGGCTGCTTCCTGGGGGTGGATGCCTGGTCGAGGACCGAGCCGCGGGGACACTAAAAAGCCCCGAAATCATCTCAAGATAACCTCAAGATAGTTGTGCATGTAGTAGAGGTGTGGTTAATATTGGAGTGGTATAGTGGTAAAGGCAGGTCTGGTATATATGTAGTCATAAAGTAATACGTGAGACAGGGTCAAGATGGTAAAAGGTGTCTTGGTGTAGTGAAGGATTAGCTAGATTGGTAGGAGTTTGCTTACCGTCGGAGGATTAGGTAGGTAGCAGTGATAAGATTCAAACGAGTCACACATGATATGTAATCATCTGATGGGGAACAATGGAGTGTGTGTGTGTGAACTGAGTGGAGGTTAACGAACAAGTCGACCTGAGGAAGCGGGTCGTACAGCATTTGTTAAAGCACCTTTGTAGATAATTAAGTTTAGTGACGTGTTCCCTTTCTGCTCCGGCATCTCTCTCTCTCTCTCTCTCGCTTCCAATCTCTCATCTTTCCCCACATTTTTATACATATTCCAGGCGGTAGCACTTAATTAACTTGCTAATAACCTAACGAAAAATTTGTAGCTTGAGGCCGAAGTAATCCTCGTAGAAGTTATACCTTGGCTGCTGTCTCACCCGTCATCCACCTTGTACAGGCTACCGTCTCATCCGTACAAGCTTAGATGATAGTAAAAATCTATTTCACAAAAATTTCTTCACTAGGGGCCCTGACAGCTGAGTCGACAGCGCTTCGGGTTCGTAATCCTGAGGTTCTGGGTTCGATCCCCGGTGGAGGCGGAAACATATGGGCAGAGTTTCTATCACTCTGATGCCCCCTGTTTCCTAGCAGTAAATAGGTACCAGGGAGTTAGACAGCTGCTACGAGCTGCTTCCTGGGGTTGAGTCACAAAATGGAGGCCTGGTCGAGGACCGGGTCGTGGGGACGCTAAGCCCCGAAATCACATCAAGATGAGCTCAAGATAACCTTATTAATTCATAACAAAACAATCAGAGATAACAGAAACAGTAAATATTAAACAAAACATTAATGACTAGAACAATAACAATGAAAACAAATACAATAGATATACATTTTTTATAGCATTTTTGGACTATTAAAGTTTTCATAATCTATCATCATCTATACAAGATATTGATTCGTATCAAATCAGAAAAAATCAGCGTCATTCATCTCAGTCATTCACAGTTAGCATCTAAGAAATAGTCCTGAATGGAACGCACTGACAGTTACTGATCCACTGTACCAATATAGAGTGATGAACAGCCAGTAAACAGCTTTGAGAACTCTTAATTTTATGGAGTCTGGACAAAAATATAAAGCTATAGACCAAATTTTAATATTGCTAGGCCTAGCGCAGCACATATTGGACTTATTTGGGCTTAAAAGCCCAATATTTGGCCTTAAAAGGCGTGTATTAGGTCTTGAAGTTTGTGTGTGTGTGTGTGTGTGTGTGTGTGTGTGTGTGTGTGTGTGTGTGTGTGTGTGTGTGTGTGTGTGTGTGTGTAACGTTAATATTTTTAATTTGAAGTTCCATATTTTAATAGTATTTTAACTCAGAGAAAATATCTAAAATGATCAATGAGTAATATTTATTTCAGTATTATTTGTGGAGAATTCCTCCGAAACGTTTGGATGACAAACGTTCATGACACAGATAAGTTTTAGATCACAACAAAAATATTGGTAAAAAACGATTAAAATAGTTTATCATTGGTGTTCACAGAGCTTATAGATAATGAAATTAATTATTTCCTGTGTTTTGCAACTGCTCAATTCAATTGTCAAAATAAATTACAGGCAATTATTTTGATTACAACCTTAATTTTCTCTTATGTTTATTCACCTAATTAATGCCTTAATTAAGGGGACCTATTTGTATGCAATCAACTGCATTATAGGCTACGGGGCTATGAATACATTTAGGACCGCTAGGTACAATGTACAAGGCTGTTTGGTGCAATGTACAATGTACACACTCATTATACAGGACTATTTGATAAAAAAAATATGCAGCTGTTTGGTACAATATATAGGACTATTTGATGTAAAATATAGGACTGATACAATCTATCGAACTGTTTGGTACCATGTATAGGCATAACATATATATATATATAGGCATAATACTGTTTAACCTAATTACGTAGGACTGTTTTGTATAATATACGATATATGCTTGATAAAATATATGCCACTTGTATAATGTACGAGAGTTTTTGTTGGCAATTGCAAGATAAAGAACTTAAAGAACAGATAAGAAGAATATAATGAACTTCTGTCACAATATATAGAAACCGTTGCGAACAATTTTATGACTACTAAAAATCGGAGGGAACACATGCACCGACCGCTGCATGTGTTTCCTCTTGAGGCTCTCCACGACACATGTTACCGAGTTCTTCTTCAGGTGTTGGCCCTGCGGACGTGTCAATACCTGGTTTGTGGTTTCGAGGCACCTTCCTATCCCCGACCCTCTGTGGATAGTCGGTAAACTTTGACAATACTTCTTCAGAACCCAGACAGGTGAATCGGGTAAGATATTTTTAACAAAATTTTGGAAAGAATTTCGTCTATACTACTTCGTAGGTCCGTGTCTATCATGGCTGTCTGTCTGGTACGCGACGCAATCATTCCATCGCCTCACACGTCAATTGTTTCTGCCGATGCATTTCACTGTAAACTTAATTGTATACACAATCACGGTAATTGTATGGCTCTTGATTGGTATTTCCGGAAATACTTGCAACAAGTGCCGATAAGAAAATAAAAAGTATGTATCATTACGCTACATAGATACATTCATTCTACTAGCAACATTCTTATTCGCTTCCCCCTTGCACTGTATCATATTACTGAACAGTATACATACTGTGTCATTATTGAGTTGGAATACATGTGTGCCGGATCAACACTTAGTCATGAGCAAAGTCTAAAATCCGTCCACATTGTGGAGGAATACATTATCCGTCACTACAATGAGTCAATATAGCCGTACTTACTCATCAACGAGTTAGTACAGATGAGGAGTCACAATAACGTGGCTGAAATATGTTGACCAAACCACACACTAGAAATTGAAGAGACGACGACGTTTCGGTCCGTCCTGGACCATTCTCAAGTCGATTGTGTTCACGTCGACACGACGTCGAATCAATGCAGTCACACTAAGCCGCTTCACAATGCGTCAATATAGTAACATTCAGACCACTTTCCTGTGCTTCAAAACACCCAACGTCTCCACCTGCATCATAATGCGTCAAAAAAATCCCCCACTAACCAGCCCCCACACTGCGAAAAAATATTATAACCAGCACTCTTTACCCTGTGTCAAAACTGCCTTGAATAACAGCACCACATTGGGTCAAAATACGAACACATCAACTCCACAAAGTGTCTAAATATCCCTACATACATACACGCCCCCTACCATCTCTCACAATGGTTTTACATATCCACATTATGTGGCTTTTGGGGGTTGAATTTTAAGTCTACAAGCCACCCCTTCCACCGGTGGAGGGAGGGCAGAGGTCCTGTGTAAAAAAAGTATTTGATGTTCGTATAATGTCTCTCACACCGGCTCCATTTCTGAAAATATTCGCCTTATGCTTAAATTTATTGATGTTTCCCAGGCGATAATGATATCATTACTCTGTATTACCTTCGTCCGGGAGCCTCGGGGTGGAATTTATGAGTCGCTCATTGGTGCATGCTGAGGCAATGACGCGAGCTGATTGGTGGAGCTGGTGACACTGGTGTCTAGTGATTGGTGGTGGTTGATTAGGTACGCAGTGATTGGTGCAGATATCGGTAGTTCTTGGTTAATGGTGATGGTGATTGAGGTTATTATGGCAACCCATTCTCCTGTTTAGATAGTACCTATTGTAACGATTGTCAACAGTCAGAATTCGTACGTTCTTAGCTTTAAGATAGTAGTATACTAACTAGTAAGGATTTATTTTTAAAATAAATGAAGCTAAAACACAAACTTAAATATTCCTAGGCCTGGTATAGTACACATATGTACTATATAAGGCTTCAGATATCGTGTATTAGGCCTAGGAAGGTTAGGTTAGGTTAGGTTAGTTTAGTTTGTCAAATCAACACAAGTAAAAAATAGTTTTCCGATTTGTCCAACTCAACAGTCCAGATTTATACTTTCTAATTTAGTAGAACGTCGGTATATAGATGTTTAAAAGACCACACACTAGAAGGTGAAGGGACGACGACGTTTCGGTCCGTCCTGGACTATTCTCAAGTCGATTGTGATAATATATACATACGTCGGTATACATCACACACATTTGTTCACGTCGGTATATATATTATGGTCCTCATTGTTACTATATGTACTATCAAAACAGGAGGATGTGTTATATTATGGTGATTAATGATAGTGGTTGGTGATGATGGTTGGCGTGGAATGATAGTTGATGGAAAGGAGGTTTCTTCGTGGAAGTGGTGGTGATGTTTGCGAATTGTGGTAGTGGTTATGACTGGTGGTTAAGGTGGGAGATATGGTTCACGGTAGTTAGTGGAATGCTGGTTGTTTTCATCAGACTGGTGGAGGTAATACGATATACGGTGATTGGTTGTGTTTAGTGAATTGTAACGCGTCCGTTGCACTGTAGTTTTTTCACTGTACATTTCAATATTCCTGTTGTACAGTACGGTGTACGAAACAGGACGGAAGAAACAGTGTCCATACAAGTGGAACATCGGGAATCGAACACGGAACACCAACTAGTAAATACGAGGCCGCAGCAATACTGACCAGTTCAAGTGATTGGACCCAGTTTTTGAAGAGACGTCAGGAAGTACCGGTTTTGGGAATAAGGTTATCTGAGTGGAATAGGCTCCTATCTATCATGCCTAAAAGTAACCAACAGGTCTACTGCGATCTTCATTTGTTATCTCCGATAGATAATCTGGCTCAGCCTAACATAAGGTCACTAAATGTAAACACAACACTTTTACAACCTAGTTAAATTTAATTAATTAAAAACTAACCCAACTAGAAAGAAAATTAAACCTTCCATGGACTAATAATACGTTGTTGTTGTTGTTAAAGATTCGCTACCTGGAACAAAGTTCCAAGTAGCACGGGCCATGGTGAGCCCGTAGTGCCTTGACTAATAATACATTACATGACACAATAAACATTAGTGAAAAGTTACTGAAATTTTATATAAATTTTCAGATCAAAATAAAATAAATTAAGAATCCTTGTGATGCCACACAACGAACAGAGAGACAAACAAACGTTAATAATGAATAACACATTTGATCTGCCTTGACGGAGAACGTTCAGCCTAATTAGTGAGAGCAAGACAAACTCTATGTATGATCTCTAGTAACACCCACTGATGAAGGAGGAAACTATCAGGGGGGGAAAGCACCAAGCCATTATAGCTATATAGCACTGGGAAGGGGTCAGGATAAGGATTTGGGGCCAGATTCACGAAATAACTTACGCAAGCACTTACGAACGTGTACATCTTTCCTCAATCTTTGATGGCTTTGGTTACATTTATTAAACAGTTTACAAGCATGAAAACTTGCCAATCAACTGTTGTTATTGTTATAATCAGCCTCCTGGTGCTTCAGAGCTCATTAACTGTTTAATAATTGTAAACAAAGCCGTCAAAGATTGAGAAAAGATGTACAGGTTCGTAAGTGCTTGCGTAAGTGCTTTCGTGAATCTGGCCCCTGGGATGGGACGGGGGAAAGGAATGGTGCCCAACCAGTAATGGACGGTCGGGGATTGAACGCCGACCCTGCATGAAGCGAGACCGTCGCTCTACCATCCAGCTGAGTTGATGAAAGGATAAAATAAAATAGTCACAACAAAAATAGTTCAGATAAATTCAGCTAAAATTTGTGAATAACGATAAAATATTCTTCATAATAGCATCAAGGCAGATAAAGCAAAAATATGTATAATTAAAAAGCGTGGAGACAGTCGGTAAACATCGCTTTAGAGCAGCGAGCGTGGGACGAAAATATTTGATGAAAAAGGATTAAAACTGACCAATCAATCAGGAAACGAGGTTATCCAACTTTCCGACCGACTAACGAGGCTAATTAGCGAGGGAGGTAGTTAGGACAGGAGATTGTCCCATTCACTTTTTACCTCGACGTCTTGATAATATTTAAGGTTTTGCGACGCTCAAACTACGAAACTACTGAAGGTTTCTTAACAAATGAGAGTGAAGCTAGCAAGACTATATATATA
>WNGS01163813.1:5885255-5896505 GCA_020271785.1 Procambarus virginalis | reverse complement strand
CTGCACTTCTGGGGAAAAGAGGGAGGAAAAGAAGTAACCCTGATTAGTTCAAACTAATTATCCTCCTCGATAGGTTAAGTAGGATGGCGACGTATATTTGCAAACTTAAGATACTGACACAACAAACATTTGTGTCTGTTAGCACATCTGAAGAACAAGTTGGAGCCTAGACTCAGCGGCCTAACGGCGAGATATGGGCTGATTGAGACAACTAACTCTCCTCTTTAAAACGGTAGAGCGACGGTCTCGCTTCACGCAGGTCGGCGTTCAATCCCCGACCGTCCAAGATGTTGGGCACCATTCCTTCTTCCCCCCCCCCGTCCCATCCCAAATCCTTATCCTGACCCCTTCCCAGTGCTATATAGCCGTAATGGCTTGGAGCTTTCAATTGATAATTATCTTTCTTTCCTCTTAAACACTTACTATCCAACCCGGGCTTGGAGCTAACTAAAGACTGAACTTGAAAGATATCATAGATTTCATCTGAATGTTAACAAAGTATAACTAGATACATGATAAGAAGGTGGCAAGGAACATGATAACAGGAAAGCTAGGTACGTGACAAATTACGTTGATACATGTTATCAGAGTATACATAGTGAATATCATATCAAGAATGATATCATTATGACACTACAAACCTTGAGTTATAGCACTACCGAATGTTTCAATAAATACACTAAAAGCTCCACCTAATTAGATAGATACTAACATCCACTACGGGCTCACCATAGCCCGTGCTACTTGGAACTTCTTGTTACAGGTAGCGAATCTTTAACAACAACAACAGATAGATACGCAGGTGTTTTTAATCATTTTTGTTGCTAACTAAAGGCCTTTCAATTTTACGCCTTGTCAGAAGGGGATAATTAAAGATTGTTTTGTGATTAAGTTGATTGTGGCTGTGTTCACCTGCACGCGTACGCACACACACACACACACACACACGGTTGAGAGGCGGGACCAAAGAGACAAAGCTCAACCCCCGCATGCACAATTAGGTGAGTACACACAAAATTCTCAGGGGAATTGACAAGGGTAGATAAAGACAAACTATTTAGCACGGGTGGGACACGAACAAGGGGACACAAGTGAAAACTTAGTACCCAGATGAACCACAGAGACGTTAGAAAAAATTTCTTCAGTGTCAGAGTAGTTAACAAATGGAATGCATTAAGCAGTATTGTGGTGGAGGCTGACTCCATACACAGTTTCAAATGTAGATATGATAGAGCCCAGTAGGCTCAGGAACATGTACACCAGTTGATTGACAGTTGAGAGGCGGGACCAAAGAGCCAGAGCTCAACCCCCGCAAGCACAACAAGGTGAGTACAAGTAGGAGAGCACACACACACACACACACACACAAACACAAACACCACACACACACCACACACACACACACACACACACACACACACACACACAAGCAAGAGAATACCGTAAATCATATTCCCGACTGAAGATAAATTTGATTTGAGAAAGTTTTTTGCAGCGTTTCGTTGAGGAGATTTGAGGTCAGTCAAACACTGAGGGGAGAGATAAATCCTGCTTTGTGTGTCTTGAGACGACACAGCAAATTTGTTCCTGACGTTTATCATTGCATAAATCCACGGCTTTTACCATCTGTCTTTTTTATAAATATAGAAATAAGACTATAGGAACGCAGAACACATTGGAGAGAGAGAAAACACCACGAGGAAAGAGAAGAATACGAATAGCAAAAGTTAAAACGAAAAATGAAAAAAAGGATAATTTTAAGACATTTAGCCTTTTCCCAGAGCCAAATCCATAGTGGATATGCCATACTCCTGAACACCAGCAGTCTACTATTATTTGTAAACCATAAAAAAAACTATTCCTCTTGTCTTTTCATACGCAGATTTCTCCGTATTTTGAAATCGTGGCCTTTTGTTCTCCTTTTTTACTGGCAAAAAAAACTTACCTGTCTCGCTTTTTTATTATTTCAATATTCTCTATATTGCTTTCATATAATATTCTTACCCTCTGGAAACAATACTGGTGACCAGTTCGTTCTCGTGGCGCACATAACTCCTGATTCTCTTGCATTGTGTATTATTTTGTTTTATTTATATTTATTATTTTGTTTTGACTTTTTACGTGGAGCTTTATACAACTGCATGATCTATTTCAAGTGTAATGTGATTGCATATATTTCAGCATTCATTTGTGTACTAACTTGGATGTGCTCAACTAGATGTGATTGAAGCTTCTGATCTTCCAATCATGATTAATATAGTTATAGTCTGAGGTAATACCTCAGTCTTTCTAACTCAGCAGGTTAGGCTTGTACTCAGTTATTCAGGAATGAGTCTCACATTATCTGCACACACCTATGAACAAATCCACAAGGGCCGTGACGAGGGTTCGAACCTACGTCCGAGAGCATCCCAGACGCTGCCTTAATAGACTGAGCTACGACATGGAAGGTACACACACACCTATTTCTACTCGTCCTATTTGCGCTTGCAAGGTTTGAGCTTTAGTTCTTGGGTCGCGCCTCCCAACCGGCCGTCAACCTGCGTACGGGTTCCTAAACGTATTGGGTTCTATCGTATCTATATTTGAATACTGTGTATGGAGAATTGCTTTCGGAAGACTTAGTCATCTAAATTCATAAAGGCTGCACCTTTGTTGGTCAGTTTGACACATGTTGCTGGTCTCTCTATCCGAATTTTGTCTCTATCCAAATTTTGTCTCTATCCAAATTTTGTCTCTATCCAAATTTTGTCTCTATCCAAATTTTGTCAAGTTTATTTTTCTTACGTAGGAACCAATTAAAAAGCAAATAAAAGGAAGCTGATGTGAGATACACGTGTGAATTTACAATTTGTTCCTGAATGATCAAGCGGTTAGCTCTTGGACCCCGTCTTTCTAACCGACGGTTGTCTAATGTACTGATTTCCGACCTATTTCCTTTTATCATATCGATAACATATATTACTCTAATACAAACATACACATCCCCAGCATGCAGTGGATTAGCTCGCGGGTACTTATTTTATGCTAGGTGAACAGGACAATACGTTGAAAGAAACCCTGCTTATTTGTATCTTTCTCGGACGGGAATCAAACCCGGGTGCCCCTAGGACTACGTGAGTGTGTACTCACCTACTTGTGCCTGCAGAATCGAGCTTTATCTCTTGGATCCCGCTTTTCCAGCCGTTGGTTATCTAATGTAATAATTCCTGGAATATTTTGCTATCATACATGTATTATCATACCCGTTTTCTATTATATCTCCTGGCCTGTTGCTCTATCATACCTCTATCATACCTAGCTGTATTCTTACGTCCTCTGCTGTTAAATAAATATTTAGTAGTTTCTCATCAGTGACTACTTCCTCATCTAGTTCTGGGAGCTGTTCAAACTCAGTAGTGAACGCTCCAAGGAACCTCCATGTGTGAATGTGTGTGCGCGCGCGGGCGTGTGTGTGTGTGTGTGTGTGTGTGTGTGTGTGTGTGTGTGTGTGTGTGTGTGTACTCACCTAGTACTCACCTAGTTGTGCTTGCGGGGGTTGAGCTCTGGCTCTTTGGTCCCGCCTCTCAACCGTCAATCAACAGGTGTACAGTTTCCTGAGCCTAATGGGCTCTATCATATCTACACTTGAAACTGTGTATGGAGTCAGCCTCCACCACATCGCTTCCTAATGCATTCCATTTGTCAACCACTCTGACACTAAAAAAGTTCTTTCTAATATCTCTGTGGCTCATTTGGGCACTCAGTTTCCACCTGTGTCCCCTAGTGCGTGTGCCCCTTGTGTTAAACAGCCTGTCTTTATCAACCGTGTCGATTCCCCTGTGTGTGTGTGTGTGTGTGTGTGTGTGTGTGTGTGTGTGTATCCATGCGAATACCTTTCCTAAATTACAGTGTAATTATGGTAATTACTGAACGAATGAAGACATTACATCACTCCCCGAACCAAACACTAACACCTAAGGTCCATTGTGAGGCGAGGTCAGAGAACTCACCCTTCTCGTTCCCATCCCCCACCTCCCTCCCTCCTAGCCCTTCGCTATTCTCTCTCCCTCCCCTCCTGTCCTGACTTCCAAGCCAGCTCTCCAAACGAGGTCATTCCAAGTCAAGGGTGTGAAGTCGGCCTGACCTGAGTGGTGGAATAGTAACATTTAGGTGCAGACGGGCGGTTACGGAACTCTTGTTCAACTCCTTCGTCCAGATAAACCAACATCATTTAGGGGGCAATGTTAGCCCAGGGTGACATTCTGGCCATATCAATATGCAGCAAACCACGCAGGCTCACTCAATACCACCGGCGGGTCGAAGGGACTCTGTTGTTCCTCTTTGCTCCCGCCACAAGCAACTCCCTTTGCTATTGTCCTTTTGATGAAAATTCTAACCCTGGGAAAATGGAAGGAAACTGTTGACGGATATCTATTTTTTTGGTGGGGGAGAGAGAGAGGGGGGTTTCAGAAAGTACGTTTGGATTCTATTTGATATATTTGTTAAAAGGTTGGAAATTGTTGGTGCGTCCATGGAGACGGTTAATGCAAAATGACTGACTGGACAAACTAGATACGCTTTGAGGGGGCTCATCAGCTGGAATCCGTCTCTTTACTGCTTGATATACGACAAGAGAAGCTTCATCCGCAAGTAAACGTTTGCTCCACTGTTTTGGGAAAACGTTCCATTCATTCGACGTCTCTCGAACAAATGAAATTTAGATATTTCTAAACATTCAGTAATATTTCTTAAAGTATTTAGTTTTGCCTTTACACGTTCTGGAACACCTGAAGTGGCGTTCATGTAACGAACGAACGGTCGTGCTTGGTCGCTCACCATCACCCTGGTGAACTGACGCCTGATTTGCCAACAAATTTTAGATCGGAGAGAAAACATTTGATAAATAACCGTGCTAAATCCTGCCTGAGAATCGACGATGGCTAAAAATCTTCAAATTCTAGCAACGGGAAAGGGTCACATCACGGATTATCTGATCTTTAAAGAAATGGCAGATAAGTGTGAGTTGAGAGAGAGAGAGAGAGAGAGAGAGAGAGAGAGAGAGAGAGAGAGAGAGAGAGAGAGAGAGAGAGAGAGGCAAAAAGACAGAGGGAGAAAACCTATACAAGAACCTATCGGCTCTTGTCATAGTGTTTTCAATAATAACATACAAGGAGTATTCGGTACCATAGCACAATCGCGTTCGTGAGGTCGCAGGCACGGACAACTGCCCACTACACCACCGACACACACCTGAGATGAAGACCTCAACCAACACCGATGCAGTAGTCCACGTCGTGAAGTCTTTTAAAGAAAAGATGGTACTGGTAGATTATACACAAGTGTTGAAAGGAATACCAAACCAGGGTAGAGTGTATCTGCTTTGGATTCTTCTGTACCAAAATTAAATTTTTCTATGATACTGGGCAAAATTCAATACATAATACTTGCATCATCCCGTTATTCTAAGGATTTGGTGACGAGAGTCACATGTTCCAGATAAGATAGTATATAAAGCCATGTGTGTGAAAAATATACGCTGTTGAAAAGTTTCTTTTTTTGAGCTATATTAAATATAAAGTGCATTAATAAACTGAAATAACCTACCCCTCTCTTTAGCCAAAATATATGTAACCCAAGGCCTAATATACGCAATCTTAGGCCTAATGTAGTATGTATAATATATGTTAACCAGACCACACACTGGAAGGTGAAGGGACGACGACGTTTCGGTCCGTCCTGGACCATTCTCACAATCGACTTGAGAATGGTCCAGGACGGACCGAACGTCGTCGTCCCTTCACCTTCTAGTGTGTGGTCTGGTCAACATACTTTAGCCACGTTATTGTGACTCATCGCCTGCATGTATAATATATGAACTATATGAAATTTGTATAAAACATGTATAAAGCACTATTAATGTTATCAGTGATAACAGTGTTTTCAGTGTTATCAATATAACGAAGGTTATCAACACAACCAAGGTTATATCAAGATAACCAGTGTTATCCAGGCTATCAGCGTTATCGATGTTTTCAGCATCATCTGTGTAGCATCATGGCTGGGCGCGGCCAAACTTCCGCCATGCTAATTTAATTGATTCCGGCAATTACCAACTATAGGAAACTTTTATCAGTTAATTAAATATTCATCGAATTAAGATTGGCGCCGATAAGACCCCGTCTGGTACTGTCTCTTTTGCATTAAGACAGTGTCCAGTCTTCCGTATCAATTTGTATGGTGTATATCAGATATACTGAGACGTTTTATGGTATATATATCAGATATACTGAGATATTGTATTGTGTATATCAGAAATACTTAGACGTTGTATTGTGTATATCAGACATACTGAGACAATGTCCAACCCTCATCTAAATTTAGTATTGCAGCATATTATACTTTGAGAGAATTATAAAACATATAACTTTATTTGCCTAAATTTGGAGGCCTCACCCAAATATGCAGTGTGAATGGTCTGAGGTATGGAACGGAAATAGACTAGTCGAGGTAGGCCTAGGTTAAATGCTTTAAGAAATATTTCCTGTAAACTCCCAACCCGCCCCGACCTCAATGCGATTTGTATTAATTAATTAAAATCTGGCGAGTGATTTCCGTAGACTTCATTGTCTCTTTTATGAATTACTGGAGTGTGAAGAAAATTATATCGATGTAGTAAGTAGTTATTCAATATGGTTAAGATGATAAAGATAGTAAGTAGTTAGGATGGTTATGGTGATGAAGATAGTATATAGTGAAGATGCAAGATGATGGGGAAACGACGTGACTGAGGGGGGGAACATGAAGAGACAAGATAGATGGTTGAATGGACAAATGTACAGATGAATGGTTCAAGACATAGCTGTGTGGATAGATGGAAGAATAAAGACAGAGAAGGATAGATGAACAGAAAGATGGAAACATAGACAGATAGACGGGAGACACACACAACAGACCCAGAAAACGCAGGGTACCCCCCATAGTGTGTGTGAGAGTGATATATATATATATATATATATATATATATATATATATATATATATATATATATATATATATATATATATATCACTCTCACACACACTATGGGGGGTACCCTGCGTTTTCTGGGTCTGTTGTGTGTGTCTCCCGTCTATCTGTCTATCTTTCCATCTTTCTGTTCATCTATCCTTCTCTGTCTTTATTCTTCCATCTATCCACACAGCTATGTCTTGAACCATTCATCTGTACATTTGTCCATTCAACCATCTATCTTGTCTCTTCATGTTCCCCCCCTCAGTCACGTCGTTTATATATATATATATATATATATATATATATATGTTATTAAATATGACCGAAAAAGTAAGATTAATAATTCTAACACGAATTTTCTCAATTTTCCTTATGTTTGTTTTTACTGATGACGGTAAATGAAAAATCAATTCTCCAAAATTCATTCTTTATTTCTTAGTCTGACGCGACACTTGAACGCGTTTCGTAATAACTAATTACATTTTCAAAGACTTTTAGTTTTCGCACACAACTATAACCTTAAAGCACTAAACAGTTCTTTACTATGCTATGATTTAAACAGCTTTCATCTTTCATTTTATACCCGCGTTTTGGGTGAGGTGATATGTTACAACAGTTTTTAATGAGGTGAACAAAACTTTCAACAAAGGACAGAACACGAAAACAATGGATATTAACTGGATATTAACTGGGTAAATTGAAGGTATGAATGGAAGTAACTGCGGAAGGGCCTATTGGCCCATATTTCTTGATGCTTCTATATTGGAGCGGGGTCTTGAAGTGGGTAGAATATATTTGTGCATTAATTGACTGTTGATTGCTGGTGTTGACTTCTTGATGTGTAGTGCCTCGCAGACGTCAAGCCGCCTGCTATCGCTGTACCTATCGATGATTTCTGTGTTATTTGTTAAGATTTCTCTGGTGATGGTTTGGTTGTGGGAAGAGAGTATATGTTCCTTAATGGAGCCCTGTTGCTTATGCATCGTTAAACGCCTGGAAAGAGATGTTGTTGTCTTGCCTATATACTGAGTTTTTTGGGGCTTACAGTCCCAAGTGGACATTTAAAGGCATAGACGACGTTTGTCTCTTTTAGGGCGTTCTGCTCCGTGTCTGGAGAGTTTTTCATTAGTAGGCTGGCTGTTTTTTTGGTTTTATAGTAAATCGTTTTATAGTAAATCGAGGATAAGAGCCTCGTTGGACGTAGAATCACTGTTCACCAACGTACCTGTGGATGAAACAATCGGGATGATAGTGGACCGAGTGTATCGAGACCCGGCCTGTACTCCCCTTGACATGCCAGAAAATATCCTGAGGAAACTACTCCAAGCTTGTACTAAGGAGGCACCCTTCTTGAGCCCGGATGGGCACATGTATAAGCAAGTAGATGGGGTCGCCATGGGTTCTCCCCTAGGCGTCCTGTTTGCAAACTTCTACATGGGTACTATCGAGGAAAAAGTCTTAGTCGACTTAAACTTGAAACCGGCCATATACTGCAGGTATGTTGACGACATTTTTACACAGGTACCTGATGTCAGACATCTGCAGGAGCTGAAAGAAGCGTTTGAGCAGAATTCTGTGTTACGTTTCACTTACGAGATGGAGAAGGATGGGAAGCTGCCCTTTCTAGATGTAACAGTCATGGAAAGGAGCGGAGGTTTCCACACTGCAGTCTACACTAAGGAAACAAACATAGGAATGTGCCTAAATGCCAACAGTGACTGCCCAGATAGGTACAAGAGGAGTGTTGTTAACGCTTATGTCGACCGTGCTCTCAGCCACAGCTCAGAATGGAAGCAAGTCGACGAAGAACTCTGTAGGGTAAGGCAGGTCCTAGTCAACAACGGCTTCTCCAATGGTTTCATTGAAGACATCATAAGAAGGAAAGTAGAACGCCATGCAACCTCTGAAGAAACAACTAATACAACACCTATACCCCCTATTAGACTATTTTACAGGAACTTCTTCTCCACCGCTCATAAAACGGAGGAAAGGGTCCTGAAAGATATTGTTAATAGAAATGTTATCCCTACAGACAAAAATCAGAAGATACAACTAACGATTTACTATAAAACCAAAAAAACAGCCAGCCTACTAATGAAAAACTCTCCAGACACGGAGCAGAACGCCCTAAAAGAGACAAACGTCGTCTATGCCTTTAAATGTCCACTTGGGGACTGTAAGCCCCAAAAAACTCAGTATATAGGCAAGACAACAACATCTCTTTCCAGGCGTTTAACGATGCATAAGCAACAGGGCTCCATTAAGGAACATATACTCTCTTCCCACAACCAAACCATCACCAGAGAAATCTTAACAAATAACACAGAAATCATCGATAGGTACAGCGATAGCAGGCGGCTTGACGTCTGCGAGGCACTACACATCAAGAAGTCAACACCAGCAATCAACAGTCAATTAATGCACAAATATATTCTACCCACTTCAAGACCCCGCTCCAATATAGAAGCATCAAGAAATATGGGCCAATAGGCCCTTCCGCAGTTACTTCCATTCATACCTTCAATTTACCCAGTTAATATCCAGTTAATATCCATTGTTTTCGTGTTCTGTCCTTTGTTGAAAGTTTTGTTCACCTCATTAAAACTGTTGTAACATATCACCTCACCCAAAACGCGGGTATAAAATGAAAGATGAAAGCTGTTTAAATCATAGCATAGTAAAGAACTGTTTAGTGCTTTAAGGTTATAGTTGTGTGCGAAAACTAAAAGTCTTTGAAAATGTAATTAGTTATTACGAAACGCGTTCAAGTGTCGCGTCAGACTAAGAAATAAAGAATGAATTTTGGAGAATTGATTTTTCATTTACCGTCATCAGTAAAAACAAACATAAGGAAAATTGAGAAAATTCGTGTTAGAATTATTAATCTTACTTTTTCGGTCATATTTAATAACATATGTCTACAGGAAAGACTGCTACCAAAATATACTAATATATATATATATATATATATATATATATATATATATATATATATATATATACGGGAAACCACCGAGAAATGGGAAAAGAAGTTGAACGTTTCGGCTGGCTAGATCCTTTCTCAACAATAGACGGCTAAGAGGAGCACAGGGAGGGTGCAGGGCCACTGGCTGCGGCCTGACCCCCAATCAACAGGGAGTGATCGTCAGTTGCATATTGAAAATATATGCACAATTAAATCACAATTTTGGAACGATATACTGAGCTATAGCATCAAACTTGCCTTCCTGACCTCTCCTAGTACATGTCCTATACGTCGTACGCTTGTGAGATTCTATAGTGGCTCTATAATATATAGAGCCATATATATATATAAATAAGCTGCGGCAAACAATTTTGTATTTATCAGAGAGGAGGTGTATCAAACAATCCAAGATCTATTATGTTTCTCAGTAATCTGATTCATAAACTAACCAATTTTAAAACCAGCATTTATCCAGTCTTGTTGAATCTAAAGTTAACAAATGTGAATGTTGTAACATGTTTCTATATTCTGTTGATATATTTAAAACCATTCAAAATTCCCCTTAGAAACACATTTAGGAACCGTAGCATTGGCAAGAGCGTCTTGCTTGAGATTAATGTTCTTGCATATTTTATTATTAATAATATTTCAGCATGTGGAAACAAGACGGTCTGAATATTAGCTTGCATATTCCTGACTGAAACTGTCATATTTCCGGTTAATACAACCATTTTCCACATAGAATCGTTTAACAGAAATAACTCAAGCAAACAGCTTCATGTAAATTGGCTCCAGCGAACGATTCAGAGCATTATTTAATGCTCTCAATATCTCGCTGAATAAGAGAAAAGCGAACTTCCAGATTGGCTGCCTTAAATACATCCAGAATTTAACCATCTTTATCACAATTGTATCGTTTTTTGGGCTAAAATATATCTGTATCTTCATGTCTTATACCAGTGAGAGGTATTTTACACACATGGTGTGTGAGTGTTTGTGTGTGTGAGGCAGCTAGGGCTTAATTTGTGTTCTGACTAAAGTACATATATAATGGAGAGCTTGTTGGTAGTCCAGCAAGCACCACTGATGTCAATATATGTCCTGAATAATTTCTCAAGGTAGGGGAGCCTGACATTATTCCATTGTTACCCTCAACTTATATATAGAATACATATGGCAAGCTATGGTTGAAAACATGTATCCATAATTATTTCAAATGCATCGAGAATTCCTGGAGCTGAATTATGTATCCTTAACTCCTAAGGGAAGATTTGTAAAAAATGGGAGGGCCC
>WNGS01163813.1:5859175-5872150 GCA_020271785.1 Procambarus virginalis | reverse complement strand
TAACTCTTTGGTCCCTTTCCTGTGTGTGCGTGCGAGCGTATAGTCGGTAACCAAAACTACTGGTTTGGTTAGTTCAGCATTTTTGTTTTTCTCCTTGTATCTTGATGTTTAAATATAGAGAAAAAACGAAGTATCTCCTTTTAAATTTGAGTTGTTTCATCAAACAGTTGTTATTAAATAGTAGCTGTTTCCTATTAAATAGGAGCTGAGTCTCATCCAACAGGAGAATCTCGCATATAATAGGAAATGCCATTTAGTAGATAATATATATTTCTCATTAAACAAGTCTCTTGTTTAATGAGAAAAAACAAGTCTAGGGTTTAGTCTCCTATTAACTCCTAGGAGGAGTCTTTCATAAAACAGGGTCTCTCATCTAATTAGACGTCTCTCATCTAATTAGACGTCTCTCATCTAATTAGACGTCTCTCATCTAATTAGACGTCTCTCATCTAATTAGACGTCTCTCATCTAATTAGACGTCTCTCATCTAATTAGACGTCTCTCATCTAATTAGACGTCTCTCATCTAATAAAACGTCCCTCATCAAGATGTTGTTGCCATTCATCAATTAAAAGCGCCAAGCAATTACGACTATATAGGATTGAGAAAGGGTCACGATAAGGATTTGGGATGAGACGGGGGAAAGTAATGACACTTAGCCACTTGGACTGTCGGGGATTGAACGCCGACCTGCATGAAGTGAGACCGTCGCTCTACCGTGAAGTTCACTTTTTTTTTTAATCTCGACGGAGAAAGGTGAGACGTTCTTGAACTCCTGGACGACTGAAGACGTCTGTCCTTACCTTCCCTCACACCTGAAGTGTGACAAGTTGCTCCACTCGCAGACTGGCGTTCTTCACGCACCTCAAATAACCTCGTCCCAAAGTTCTCGCTTGTTCTGGCCCTTCCCATATACTTCCTGCGAGCGCTTGAAAGTTTTCCAGATGCTAGAAAACAGCAGTTAGGAACTCGATTGTCTTGTGAACTACATAAACTGAAACTGTTTTTTTTTGGAGGGGGGAGGGGACTATAGTCGTAATGACTTGGCGCATTCCCCTGAAAATTTCCTCCCTCCTGTCAACTAATTATCATGAGGTAACTTGCCGCCAAATAGGCCTGAATCAGTATAACACTCATAAGTGTATGTATAAGTATAAGTATAAGTATAACACATCAGGCGTTATAAGTATAAGTATGGCGTTATGTGTATAAGTATAACACATCAGGCGCTTCTCTGAGGCTTCTCTGAGACTCAAGGAGCTTCTTCTCTGAGACTTCTCTGAGACTCAAGGAGCGTTTCATACATAAGGATATATTTCTCCTCTGGGATACGCATTTTCCCTCCCTCACAAAATATTTACGACTCTCGTAAAGGAATCTCCTTCGAAACGCACAAGATGCTGCGAAACTTTAGGGAACTACGTCAAACTTTTAGGTCGAACTAGCGAGGCCTTAGAAGAGAATAGGAGTTGCAAGAGGTGCAAGGATGTGTTCGGGGCTTCTTCATAGCCCCCCCCCCTGAAATGAGTGCCATGGAATATACACCCATTCGAGCAATGGGGGCCCTGGAACGTGGCCTCATTGGAATTCAAGCCTCGGATCATGACGTACCTGGCAATAATCGATCCCTTGATCTAAGCAAAGTATGTAAAGTCTATGTAAGTATGCCCCCTTCAAAAAGAAATAAATAAAATTTCAACAACATTTTACAATACTTATAAGATTTAAACGTCAAAAAAATTTAATAAATATAAAACCCACGTCAAAACACATTTGAGAAAGATGCAAGACAGCAAGTCAAGAAAATATTAAAAAACAGACGAAAGTCTGATAAGCAATGTGAGATCAACATAGCCTCCAAACCCCAAGATGAACCTAAGCTACAACCCAGCTTCAGTAGAAGAAAATTATCTCTAAATTATGAAGTAATTATTTGATTAAAGTATAGGCTTGAGGTACGGAGAACAGCATTAATTTTAGCAAAGGATCTAAGCAAAAAATTCTTGGAAGTTCTCAACAAAGAACTGGAGAATATTTCTTGGGCCACCAGAATCTTATAAAGAACTTATCCTCAGAATATTGTGAAACAGTGAAATAAGTTACCGGAAGAGATTGTTGAAGCAAACTCGCTGGACATTTTCAAAAGGCATGACGGTAGGAACAAAAGGAACCGCCATCTCTTCATTAAGCTGACAATGTTTGGTTAAATATGGTTTAGACAACAATACTTGAACTTTGCGCGAACATATGAGTGGATATAGTAAAGCTAAAGGTCAACGCTACAGGCACACATAGTGCCTGTAGTACAAGTACTTGTACAAGTAGTACAAGTAGGTGAATACACACAATACCTACGATACCCACGAAACAAAACTTCCTTTCTTCACTCCATCACGACCAAACAACTTCCCACATAAGACTCTCTTTGAAGTTGAAGTTTTCTCTGGCTGATGGTCTAGTAAATAAAAGTCGTGCAGGAGAGAGAGCGAGAGAGAGAGAGTGAGAGAGAGAGAGAGAGAGAGAGAGAGAGAGAGAGAGAGAGAGAGAGGAGAGAGAGAGAGAGAGAGAGAGAGAGAGAGAGAAAGAGAGAGAGAGAGGAGGAGAGAGGTTGTCCTACACTAACGTTATCTACAGCAAAAGCTAACCCAAAACCACAGTCCCAGAGAAGGCTGCAGATCCTCTCTGGACAGATAGGTCAGAGAGAAAGATGTTCTCTTACTTCCTGCCTTAGACTTTTTCCCTCGGAAGGTGGGATTTTTCCTCTGATCTTTTTACTATTTCTGTCCTGACATATTACCATTACAATCGTTGCTACGGTAAAGTAAAGCAAAACACTCATATCTACAGAATTTTACTCTCCAACGTTCTGTGCAAGTTCACTAAATCAGTTTCCACTAAAAAAAATAATGGCTTCAAATACATGTTTAATGGATCAAAATCGATAAAATCTTTACAATATCCTTTCACACGTAATGGCTTGCACTGATTGGTGTCAGCAACGTCAGGAGGTAATCTGTTGTTGCAATTCACTGTAACATTGTTCGCATAAACTCTCTTACCAAAAAATAGCACAAACAAAAGAAAAGCTCATTCAGGATTGAGCTGAAGATTTTCGGATTTAGATCTCACTGAATTAAAGTAACAAATTGCCCTCTCAACTAATACCTTGCCTTTCGTACGTAATGGAAAACTAACGTTGCAAATGCAACCTAATATATCTTATATATTATATCAGTTAGCAACTGCTAACAAAGATCTACGTTTTCTATGGGTCAGAGTGATAAGTAAGATGGATTGGTTCGCTTCTTATGTTTCTGGTTAGATAAGGAGGTTGGATTTCTTACGGAGTGGCAAATCAAGAGAACGAACATAGGGAAAAGGAGGCACAGGAAGAATATGAAAACAAAGTAATGAATAGTAAATGAGACCGAAGAAGTAGACAAAGCAACGATGCAGAAAATAATGAACATTAAGAACAATGTGACTGGCAATTGGTGAAACAGAGGAATTACTTATTAGATGGGAATATAATCATAAAACCATTTATTCTAAGAAAAGCTGGAGATATGGATCCAATGCACGACCCCTCCAAGCATATCCAGGGAAGTATATTTAAATAAGAATATTTTGGTGAATATACACGCTCGCACGCACACACACACACGCAACAAGGCTCGTTCATGAGCTGAATATTCTGGCCTCTGAAAAAAATTATTTAAGGAACTGGACATCACCGCATTGGAGAAGAGACAAGAAGGAGACATGATAACAACATGCAAAATCAAAAAGTAATCTTACAAAGCTGACAAAGATTCAATATTTAAAAAACAAACAGCAGAAAGAATGGTCACAGAACCTCATTAATATTAGAGCAGCAATTATGTCGAATGGACCTAAGACTAGACTGTTTGAAAATTACTCAACGCGCAGTTCTAAATATAAATATAAGAACAATAAAACAAAATTATTACATTTTGAAATGTACATGTGGTTGGTGTACAACAACAACAAGAGCTGTAGCCCAACCCTGCCCCCATATACATAGGAGAATACTTTATACATGAATACTTTAATGTATACGCCACAGAGTGTTCCTGCACACGAGATGGAGCCCAATCGCGCTCGCTGATAATAAATCGCCAATCAAACTTATCTGATCTCTCTTTCTTACGCGACTTCTTCAGCTCTGAGAGGTAAAATGTATTATTCTCGCGGGTTTCATTTCTCTTCCTCCTCTGAACATTTATAATTATTTTGTATTCCTTATTCCTACCTGTTCCTACGTTTTCTGTTCTAGTACTTCTTTTTCGTAAATTATATATGTATCTTTAGAATTCGTTCTTGAATGGTTAGTTTCGGTTGAAAGAACAGAACAAAACCACTGACACTGAGTATAGTTAAGCAAGGATGGAGATTGTTGAAGACAAAGGATAGCAGAGGATAGATGATAACGAATAGAATGAGGATAAATGGGTATAATTGGAATGGATGAAGAAGGTTTCAGGAGGGTTGAGATGGATGTGAAGTATGGCTTTGGATGGCTGGGAAGGATGTGGAAGATGGATTTGGATAATGGAAGATAGTCATACATTATGAATTGTGTCCATGTTATCAGTGTTTTTGCTATCAGTTTCTTTGTAATCAGTGTCATGCTATCAGCATCTAGCTTAAATATTTAAATATTGCAATTAAGATATAATAACACTAGTGACCAAAATCGTTGTGTTTTGAGTACGTTGGTTTGTTTCACTGTGTGCTCGGTACTGGAGTTTGCGTCACTCGGTCGATTTCACTGTGTGCTCGGTACTAAAGCTTGCGTCTGTCGGTCAGTTTCACTGCGTGCTCGGTACTAAAGTTTGCGTCACTCGGTCGATTTCACTGTGTGCTCGGTACTAAAGCTTGCGTCTGTCGGTCAGTTTCACTGTGTGCTCGGTACTAAAGCTTGCGTCCGTCGGTCAGTTTCACTGCGTGCTCGGAACTAAATTTCACGTCCAAAAAGAGAAAAAAGAGTTCGAACATTCTCATTTCCCGCTACCTGTTGCCCACAGGAACAAAAAACAGTTAGGAAAACAGAAATCCAACGAGTAATTTCCCGTGGGAAAGTTGTTTGATTGATCGCAGTGACTTTCTTTTTTTACCGTGGTGGGAGGGGCTTTTTGAGTGGTAAGGGGTGTAAGGGAAAGAGAAAGGGAAGGGGGGCAGCTGGAGGCTAGGAGCGTGGGTGGGAGAGGAATATGGAAGAGAAAGGGGATTTGGAAAAGGCAGCAGAAGACTGGGATGCAGATTGTTTGAAAATTAAGCTTTTTTTTAGCTCATTCTCATTTACACAAAAGGATTTTATTTTGCAGAGTTAATTAAATTCTTTTCTTAATTTGTAATTTATCACCATAATTTTATTCTTCTTATTCACTTATTTTTATTAAGAGCGATGGGGAAAGTGACTCTTGAGCCAATGTTCGAAGAGTGAGCATTGAACGTTCGAAGAGCGAACATTGAACCTTCGAAGAACGCGAAACATCCTCTGAACGCAATCTGTCCTGACCGAAACCTCTCCCACAAGCACTCGCTCTTGCACGAACCTCTTCTATAACCAAGTGTGAAGGCAATACATAAACAGCTTACCATATATTGGTTATATTATTTTCTTTATATGACTCTCATTGGATAGACTCAGTGTTATAAACTTTCCCAGTTCTCTCTCTCACTCTTTCTTTCTTTCCTCTCACTGTCACTGGTAAATTCATCATTTTCATTATGTACTGTTTCTTCAGACTCTTCGCGTTTCATCTCGTCCTCATTATATTCTGGTATCTAGATTTAGATTAAGTAAGGACATTTATCAGCGATTAAAAACCCATAACATTAACCAGATTGACGAACTTTCCCAATAACAATTTATACAAATAATTACAGTAATGGCTGGACTAAACAGCTGAACAGTAGTCAAAATCAAAATTGCATTTTCGGCATATAGAAACATATAGCTTATAATCTGAAAGATGCCATATATTGTAAAAAAAAATGGTCAAGCTTACCATTATAGCAGTAAAATATTGGCAAAAATTAATATCACTACATTAACATAAGAACAAAGGCAACTGCAGAAGGCCTATTGGCCCTCTGTAATTGGCCCATTAACATGACGAGTAATTGGCCCATTAACATGACGAGTAATTGGCCCATTAAGATGATGAGAACATTTTTAAAGAGCTAAAATGTAATTAATCATTCCATTAAGTTAAATACATTTTTTTCACGGCTTCACAAATCTACCTTCACAAATCTATCGCAAGCATAAGAAATATTGCCGGAACAACCGTGGACATCTTCAAGAGGAAACTAGATTTATTCCTCCAAGGAGTGCCGGACCAACCGGGCTGTTGTAGGTATGTGGGCCTGCGGGCCGCTCCAAGCAACAGCCTGGTGAACCAAACTCTCACAAGTCAAGCCTGGCCTCGGGCCGGGCTTGGGGAGTAGAAGAACTCCCAGAACCCCATCAACCAGGTAACCAGGTACCTCAAACGATTCTTGGGGTATCACAGGATCAGACTCACTCCCAACACACACATATCATACAGCACACATCTCACTTTAGTCATACTGTGAGACCTCAGTGCTTAGGCCTCAAACATTACTCTACACTACAACTGTCACTGTTCATGCTTCGTAATACCTGCCAGGATCACTGTTGAAACCTCATAGTACTGTGTACATCAAAGGTCACTGTGGAGATTGCTGAGCACATCGACAGTGAATCAAACTGTCGTCTGTCCTCTTTAACCGGTTTTGATATACCGCATCAGCGTTCATTATAATTGGTAACTTCTACTGACAAAGTTTAGATTATCGCATTGGGACCACAGAGCTTCCACCTCTCCCTCTCATTCTCTCTCTCTCTCTTTCACGCTCTCTCTTTCTCTCTCTCTCTCTGTATCTCTCAAGGAGATCTATGATACTAAGATGCATGGGAGCATGAAACTACACTCTGTGTAGTTTCGCAGGAGCTCGTGGCCTTTGTGATTGGGTTTGTCATAAAACCAGAAATTGGTGCCCGTGTTTTGAGTGACATTTTATCGGGAGCGAGTTAGGCGTTCAGCGAGAGAAGTTTGAATATAGTCAATGATGAGTCATGTGTAACGTGAATTCATGTATTGTTCATGAACTAGGAAGAGGGATTGTTGGATTAACAAGCGTATATCTAATGCTTCAAGGGGGGGCAGCCCGTTCTCTAAACCTCCAGTATCCGTCTTTCAGTAAATTGTAAATGACAGAATGAATCACTCACCCCGTTTACAAATTATTGGTTTGGCTCCTGTACAAATTAATATCTTTGTTTATTGTGAGTTTATGCTGGGTTAAGTTTGGTTAAGTCTAGATTAGGTTTGGTTCGGTCTAGGTTAGGTTTGGTTAGATCTAAGGTTAGGTTATGTAAGGGTTTATGGTTAAGTTGACTTAGGGTGTGTTTACATGTGAACAAAGCACGTTTAGAATCATAACTTTGAATATGGGATAGTGAAGGATAAGCCATATATTAACTTAAATTTTAATTAGCATTTTCGAGAATTTTTAAGAAGTAAAATGATATGAAAACTTCATTCTTCTGAGAATATGAACCTTCGCAGAGTTAATATCATTTTAAGAGGTAAAAAATATTCACAAGTTTTACAATATCATCCTTCCAAAAAAAATCTTTTTGCTGAACTCGAGATTATGAAAAAGTTTTTATGTCTTTTCTTTTTTTGTGTGAAAAGTATAAGCCTGTGATCTCGGACGATGTAAAATGAGTTTAGATCGAGATGAGTTGGAAGGAAAATTGTCACTGAAAATAGGTTGAGGTGAAAATATACCAAAAAAAAATGTATTCCTTCCAACGACTAACCGGAATTGTGAATGTTTGGATATTTATATTCATATTTAATTTTTGACCTTGAAAAATTTTCCGAAAGTTTTTGTATTTTGTTATTATTTTTGTCAAGGCGATTCAAGCATAGTACACTTTATGCTTTTTGGATACAGACTTACTCTTTATGACTGAAAATAACTTGCAAAATCCTATTTACTATTTTGGTGCATAAGCTAAACAAATAATACAAAATTTAATTTCCAATTTAATCCACAAACCCGTTTGAACACTATTAGATGATTCATGATAATAAAACAGATTGTCTGTGTTGGTCTGTTAAGCATCGGGACACTACTGAACAGAACAAAACACAAATTTCACATAGATTTTCCTGTTTGAGCTGAGGAGGACCTTGGGCTATATGAGGTTTCATCTCCAGAGTTCTACAATTAACAATGGCAATGGTTTTCAAAATAGTAGGAATATTAAAGCTTTCATTAAACGAAAATTATCTTCGTTCCTCAATACATGAAACTGATTACAAAAGTCAAAATCTTCTTAGAGAACCGCGGGGAAATAGATGGTCGTTATAGGTCTAAATAGATAGTCATTATATGTCAAAATAGATAGTCATTATAGGTCAAAACAGATGTTCATTATAGGTCGTTAGCTTCCAGAACCTCAGGGTACCTTTGTGACTCTGGAAGTACATATTTTACGATGATTAACGTGATCGTAATTCAGCGTTACACATTGTAATCCTCTGTAACACCTGGTGTTACAGAGGTTCCGCATGCCGTATGCTCGTACACTTCTTCGAGGAAGGAATTATCAGGGGAAAGCGCCACGCCAGTACTACAATATAGCACTTGAAAGGGATCAGGATAAGGATTTGGGATAGGACGTGGGGAAGGGAATGGTGCTCAACCATATGGACGGTCGGGGGATTGAACGCCGACCTGCATGTAACCAGACCGTTGGTCTATTGAGTTATAAAGGGAACACGCGCGTTCCAACACACTTCAATTCGTTTTTCCAAGGGCTTCACCCTAGACATTCAAGCAAGATCTTATACCAAGATCTTCATCCATCATATCACCCTACACCCCAGACCCTCACCTTCAGATCACCCTACACCCCAGACCCTCAACCTTCAGATCACCCTACACCCCAGCCTTCAACCTTCAGATCACCCTACACCCCAGACCCTCAACCTTCAGATCACCCTACACCCCAGCCCTTCAGCCTTCAGATCACCCTACACCCCAGACCCTCAACCTTCAGATCACCCTACACCCAGACCCTCAACCTTCAGATCACCCTACACCCCAGACCCTCAGCCTTCAGATCACCCTACACCCCAGACCCTCAACCTTCAGATCACCCTACACCCCAGACCCTCAACCTTCAGATCACCCTACACCCCAGACCCGCATCAACTCACCCAAGTCTCAACGTTCCCCTGTAGAGATATGAATATTTATGAGCCCTCCGCGGGTATTCAGAGCTGGTTTATCTGACAGGAGGAGGCAAGTGAGGAAAGGAGAGTGTGTGTGTGTGGTGTGTGTGTGTGTGTGTGTGTGTGTGTGTGTGTGTGTGTGTGTGTGTGAAGAGAGAGAGGAGCCTCCTTGGAGAGGAGAGGGAGAGTTTCTTGGCGATCAAGAGAAGAGACTCCATATATGGATAGGGAGGAGAACTTTAACTGAGAGCTGGAAAAAATGAGAGACTAAATAGGAGAAGTGACTAAGAGAGATTTTGCTCGAGAAACGAGAGAAAAAGACAAGGGAAAAGAGACGAACCGAGAGAACACGAGAGACTACCAAGAGAACTAGAGAAAGGGAAAAATTCTTGAGACCCGTAGAGAAGATTTGAGATCCTGAGAGAGAAATTGAGGGGAGAGACTTCTGACAAACACTGCGCTAATATTATCACGCTATTGTGTATATGTCAGAGAAATTTATGTATTATTAGTAAAGAGGGGTGTAGTGAGAGTGTATGTGGTGTGTGGGTGTGTGTTTCGAGGGGGGGGGAAAAGGGGTGTATTTACTCTTTGTATTTACTGTTAGTGCCTGTAGAATCGAGCTATTAGTTCTTGGACCCCGCCTTTCTATCCAATCCTTTATTTTTTCTATGTCTACTGCATATCATTCTCTCTCACACACACACACACACACTCTCACTTACACATCCCCAGGAAGATCAGCTCGTAGCAGCAGCTCTGATTATATATATATATATATATATATATATATATATATATATATGTATATATATATATATATATATATATATATATATATATATATATATATGTGTGTGTGTGTGTGTGTGGTGTGTGTGTGTGTGTGTGTGTGTGTGTGTGTGTGTGTGTGTGTGTGAGATTTTCTGTCTGTCTCTCACTCTTCTCTTCCCTTTCTCCCTTTACTCCTCCTTCCCTTCTTCACCCATTCCCATTTTCACCCCAATGGGCAAAATATACTCGAGTAACAATCAATGTTATCGACGTCGATAACAGACATAGACTGTGTTGTAACACACTCTACGGACAATCAAACCCATGTTTAACACTTCATAAAGAGTCGCTGGAATTCGGAATAGGAACCGCTCCTTCTTACAAGAGGGGAATGGGGGGAGAGAAGGAAGAGTCAACCCCCATCCATACTTAAGGCATCATATAGAGGCTGGTTGCTCGTGTCTGGCTTCTATCCTTGAACATACAAGACATTTATTTTATGGATAAAATGGTGCTGATGTTGCAAAGTCTTAGCTATTTTTTTATTTGTGTTGCTTATATTATTATTATTATTATTATTATTAGATTTTGGACAACTATTTAATTTTATTATCGTTTAATTTATATGTTTTTTTTGTTATTTTAATTTTTATTTTCTATTTTTCTTGTTTTTATTATTTGTTTATGTACATATTAATTTGAAATTTTAACAACATTTCCTTATCTGTTTAATGCTACAAGCTCTATAGGAAAAGTCATACTTTTTTATGTTTGTGTCCTAGATAAAAGAACTTCAATTAATAGTAGTTATTCACATAGTGCATTTAATTACGCTGTTAAATATCACAAAACGAGGCGTTGATGTACATGTGAAGCCTCACGTTATGCGACAGATGCTGTAAATTCTTGTCTGCTGCTGCTTTATAGTTTGTCTGTACCTGATATCTGGTTTGTTTGCACAAACAACCTCCAGTAGTGACGCCTGTGTCTCCTGTGATAAGACACAGTGTTTGTGTCTTATCACACGAAGTGATTTGTGTAATAAAGTGACGGCAGCTTATCCTCTTCACGTGATACATTCTTGTTATAAATTAATGATATGATTGTTCTTATTATCATCTGTGAAGCTGTGAATTTGATATTTTGCCAGATTGATCTCCCTGTCCTGACAGTGCATAGAAAATTAGACGCTATCGACCTCGATAGCGTAAAAGCGTAAAAAATATTAATCAGTTCAAGTGAAATTAAATTCATCAATATATTGACGAGGAAACTCTATCCTTCCCAAGGAAAAAGAATTAACTTAATGTATTACTGTTAAGCAAGAGGCATGAAGTTAATGTATCCTGCCAAGGAAGTGACTTGGAGGTAATTTATCCTGCCAAGGAGAGAACTAGGATGCTATGTATCGTGAAAAAGGAGATACCCTTGAAGTTATATCCCGTCAAACACATTACGACAGTACAACGTTGGTACAACGTTCGAACAAGTTTTAACCCCTCCTAACCAGTTATAACAACCAACATAGCAAGTTGTAACAACGTTCTAATACGTCATAAACACGTTAAGCCAAGATGTAACAACTTTATTACAAGTTGTAACAAGCGGAAAATAGAGACAGTTACGGTTTGCGTTTCCAGAGTTTACATATTCGGAGTATAATTTCATAATTTGAACTGTTCAGGAGTCTTCATTGCTGCAAGAAAACAACGAGTCAGCTTTAATGTGGAAATATTTTGAGCCCATTAGCACTCGGTGGTACAGAATAAATGCTGGAATTATATCACACAAGAATTATTATATAAAAAAGCGTAGTTCAGTTTGAATTATATTCATTTTCGTACTGTCAGAAGCACAAAGGTTTCAGCTTTTATATAAATGAAAGGGATTTCGATAAATATTTGAAAAATTAAGGTCTGTGTGATTTCAGCCTTTTCACGAGCCCACGCCAGAGCGGAAAGAGCAGTTGAACTGTAGTTTGTATCCATAGTTTTATGTTTTTTTGTTTTGTGTAATTAAAATGTTGTTTTAGGTAGTCTGTTGTCATTTAGTCTGTAGTTGTAGCTCTCTGTCTGTCTGTCTGTCTGTCTGTCTGTCTGTCTCTCTCTCTCTCTCTCTCTCTCTCTCTCTCTCTCTCTCTCTCTCTCTCTCTCTATATATATATATATATATATATATATATATATATATATATATATGTATATATATATATATATATATATATAGAGAGAGAGAGAGAGAGAGAGCCTTTCACCACCCATTAATCTTCTCTGATCTTCTTCACTTTCCCTTCATCACTTTAACTATCTCAGTATACAGTCGTTATCAGTAAATGTACTTCATATGGTAAACTAATATTCAATCATGTAGAAAATAATATTCCTGTTGAATCTTAGTGAGGATGAATTATGGAATTTAGCGAGATAGATAAACAAAATAGTAGATCAGGATTTTAAGCGATTATGTGAGCGGGTCTTAATCCACCCACATAATCCGGCCCTGTCTTAATCGGACCAATAGGACAGACATCGATTAACCTATGTCCGTCCCGTACCAAAGACCATTCACCATGCAACGTTCGGTGAAGCTAACCTCCTGCAACCCCTATCTCCCTCCTCTTGATACCGCTGACAGACATTCCCATCATCTCATCAACTCCTCGTCAAACATTTGTCCAAAGTTTCATTTGTCCATAGACATGACTTCGCCCAAGTGTCCCAATAAGAGTCCATTCATCTTGCTTCCTGGCACGGCTCAGAGGCAGCGAGGATAGGAGGACCAAGGGACGGGGATGGACGGGAGGGGATAGACATTTGATGAGCGGCGAGAAGCGCACTCATTATCACACTGAAAAAAAAAAGAAAAAATATTGTATTTTGACCTTATTTTTATTTAAGCT
>WNGS01163813.1:5837022-5852567 GCA_020271785.1 Procambarus virginalis | reverse complement strand
AGTACAAATGGTCTTTAGGTATGTTTTTTATGTGTTTCGTTTTATGATACTCATCTGCCGCACCTCCTTCCTATTCTCTTTCTCACCATTTCTCTCTCTCACTCACTCTCTGTCTCTCTGTTTTCGCATCTTTTCCTCCTCTTTCCCTACCCGTCTTGGAATTATGAAGAGGAGGTGGAGGAGGAGGCGAGGAGTCTGGCATCCTTGGAGCGATGACCATCACCCCCGCTCCACTATCCTCCTCCTCACGACAACTATCCCTTAATGCACGCCCCGACGGCTCTATTCATCCGGGAGTCCTTATCAAGAGTTATACGCTCAAATGTTTTCGTCCTTACGACCCCGAGTGGCTCGTTCGTGCGTACAGGACCTGCAGGACAAAGCGTGTTGAACCGCGTACAGGACCTCCAGGACAAAGCATGTTGAACCGCGTACAGGACCTGCAGGACAAAGCGTGTTGAACCGCGTACAGGACCTGCAGGACAAAGCGTGTTGAACCGCGTACAGGACCTGCAGGACAAAGCGTGTTGAACCGCGTACAGGACCTGCAGGACAAAGCGTGTTGAACCGCGTACAGGACCTGCAGGACAAAGCGTGTTGAACCGCGTACAGGACCTGCAGGACAAAGCGTGTTGAACCGCGTACAGGACCTGCAGGACAAAGCGTGTTGAACCGCGTACAGGACCTGCAGGACAAAGCGTGTTGAACCGCGTACAGGACCTGCAGGACAAAGCGTGTTGAACCGCGTACAGGACCTGCAGGACAAAGCGTGTTGAACCGCGTACAGGACCTGCAGGACAAAGCATGTTGAACCACCTACACGACTGGTCTGACGGTGAACTAAACTGTCGTCTATGACCTGTGTTAGAATACATATATAGACCACGTAGTCCCTGCTGTTGGACGACATGCAAGGTCGTACCAGATTCTAGGTCTGGGTCCCCTATATGTTAGACCACACGCGGTCCTGACCAGATTCTTGGACACGTATATTTGCACTTTAGTATAACATTCCAGTAGGTCAGATTTTGAAACATATATAAGGCTAGTTAGACTATCCAATATCCTGGCAAGCGAGATTTTGGAGAAGTTAAGAGACCAGAATATATAGTGAACCAGCTGGAGACAATACCATGTTATATATTGGGCCAGCTGTTATTAATTTCAGGCGCTGGGGCAGCAACAGGCAAGTCAGGTGGTGGATAAGCAATAATAAAAGACACTCTATACCAGCTGCAGGGCAGAAAAACACTTGACTACTTAGATATTTACTTAATTATGTTCAACCAGCTGGAAGAAGGGTAAATGTTTCAACCAGCTGGTAGACAGGCCAATTTTTGAACCACCTGCTTAAAATATTTTAATGAATATGGAAATTGAAAAACATGATCAGTAACTATGGCAAAAAATCAATGGTTGAATCTGATAATTACTCGGCTATATCCTTATGATTGCTCAAATTATTGAATATTTTTGATAGTTGATAAAAATGATTAAAAACTGTTTAATATGCTATTAGTTATGTTAAAACTAGCATTCAATAGCAGATAAGCTTATAATAATGAAGGACATTTATCATAAACACTTTGATCAGTTAATTCTACAAATTACAACAGCATTACAGAATTAACAGGGCTTAAACATATTTAAACAGATGTTTAAGGATTAAACATCAGTTTAATTATGATGAATTAAACAGGACTCTATATCACTTCAAAATCACTTTTATAGAAAGGAGAAAAATTATTAGATATTCAGTGATGAAGAAGGACACACCACAGATTGGGATATCGTCACAAATGGTCCAAACTTAAATGTGTAAGTTTACAAACTTACATGTGTTTGTTTACAAACTTACATGTGTAAGTTTACAAACTTACATGTGTAAGTTTACAAACTTACATGTGTAAGTTTACAAACTTACATGTGTAAGTTTACAAACTTACATGTGTAAGTTTACAAACTTACATGCGTTTGTTTACAAACAAAAATGTGTTTGCTATTTCAAGCTATTGTGACATGTGTGTGTATTACATGTGTATCTTACAACCAAATCTTTCTCACTCTCCCTAATCTAACTTATTTTTACTGGTTGGTCAGCAAGATAAGATTGTCTTAATTACCCTCCAAAAGTTAATAGCATGTAAAACCAACATCAAACAACAGTACTACGAACTGAACATCCGTTACAACGGAATTTATGAACTTCCGAATTTACAACCGAATTTATGATTTATGAATTTATGATCTACAAACTTTTCTGATCTTCCTGCAAATGTTTCCACGTAAGTATTCAATATCTGCAATTTTCAAAGAGGCACTTGAAAACTGAATAGTAGAAAATGGAAAAAAAACTAACTTTAGTCTCAGAAAGAAGATAATTTCCCAAATTGATTCAGTTTACAACTCAATTTCAGGTCTTTAAGGACTTTTTTCCCCGAGAAATAGGACAATAATCACCGGAAAATAGGTTACAAAAAATGGCTTACAAAAATGGTTGAAACTGCGAGCATGCATAAACAAATTACCGAGCTCATTACGTGCCAGATGGGACTCGTTAACGAGGACTAATTAAAAAAAAGTCGTAATTCCATGGACTTGTGAGGACCCACGTTGAGAGCAGCGTTTAAGTCACATTAACTTGTGGCTGCCGGAGTCGAGGACAATTACAGGCAGGCAACAGTCTCGAACCGGTTGATGAGTCCTTCTATGTACACCCTTAGATATTCCTGCATGAAAATGTTCTCAAGTTGATTGAATGACTTTGTCCTCAGCTACATGCTGTTGCATGACAATATATTTACCAGGAAAAGCGGAATCTAAGAGCAAACAGTTCGATCCAGCAGGCATAAATAGTAAATACAGATAGAGAATACACACACACACACACACACATGATCACTACCTGCAAAATTCTCAGAGGAATTGACAGGGTAGATAAACTGATTAACACGGGTGGTACGCGAACAAGGGGACACAGGTGGAGCGTGAGTACCTAAATGAGCCACAGGGACGTTAGAAAGAACTTGTTTTCGACAGAGTAGTTTACAGATGGAATGCATTACGCAGTGATGTGGTAGAGGCTGACTCCATATACAGTTCCAAATTTAGATATCGTGGAGTCCAGTAGGCTCAGGAATCTGTACACCAGTTGATTGACAATTGAGAGGCGGGACCAAAGAGCCAGAGCTCAATCCCCGCAAGCACAACTAGGTGAGTACACACACACACACACACACACACACACACACACACACACACACACACACACACACACACACACACACACACACACACACACACACTGATATCCCTTGTTACCTAGCAGTAAATAGGTACCTGGAGGTTAGACAGCTGCTACGGGCTGCTTCCTGGGGATGTGTATGTGAAAAAATTTTTTTTAGAAGTTAGTAACAATTAATTGATTGACAGTTGAGAGGCGGGCCGAAAGAGCAGAGCTCAACCCCTGCAAGCACAACTAGGTGAATACAATCACGAAACAGGAAGCAACAGCACTTCTCCAATCACTTAAAAAAGCCATATCCATATTAATCTCTTCACTTTGCTGTTTCATAAGAATATTAAATTTTGTTCAACATCAATTTCATAAAACCAAATTTTTCAGTATAAACAATATAAGAGTTATATTAAATTTCACGTGAAAGAAATTCCTCTTTGCTGTTGTGGAATTCGTTTCATGAAAATTGTGCAAGAGAACTCATAAAATACCCTGATAAATATATATACAATTTGTTTTCTTCTCCTTTATTAAACATTTATGTGTATATTTTAATATGTCATGATACTGAGATCTACAAAGATATACCGAGATCTACAAATAATATGCTTATGACGTTGATGAATATGAGCTATGCTGAAGTGCTCTGCTACATTTACATTGTTGAAGATAAGTTATACTGAGGTGATGAGCAGCCTTGGTCAGTTCTGGATTAGAGAATCCTACTAAAGACAGTTTTGGATATTAGCTATTTAGAAGCAACCAGCAAACAATACGTTCTGCACCAGATAGTATGTCATATGAGCTATTCTGTGGTATATTTCTAATATTTCTTGGAACAATGGTTTGTATGTGTGGCATTAAGGTGGACATTAGCCCTGATAAGATGTTATATTTAGCCATGGTCAGACACTTTCCCATTCCCTTCCATTGTTATCCTAAGCCATGGTCAGTCAAAATGCACTTACTCCCTTCCCTCTCAATGTTATCCTAAGCCATGGTTAGTCAAAATGCACTTACATCCTTCCCTCTCAATGTTATCCTAAGCCATGATCCATCACAATACACAACCCCTTCCCTCCCAAAGTTTCTAAAGTTTCTAACGTTCGTGGAGATTTCTAAAGTTGACATTCTAATGTTTCTAAAGTTTGTGTTGGTTTCTAAACGTGGCATTCTTTGTATATGACGTGAGGTGTATATGGTTACTAACAAGTGTGTCTAACCTCTACATGCTATGGTATGCTAGGTCTGTGTCGCTGTTTCTAATAAATGGCTAATTCTGTACCGCTGTTTGCTGTTGTAGACTAACTCTGTGTCTTTGTTTCAGTAACTCATTCTGTGCCGCTGTTTGAAGCAGACAAATTGAATGCCATTGTTTGAAATAGTAGGCTAATTATATATCATTGTTTGAAATAGTCTGCAAATTCTATGCATTGTATGAAACAGTAGGCCAATTCTATATCATTGATTGAAATAGTAGGCTGATTCTATGCCATTGCTTGAAATAGTCAGCTAATTCTATGCTATTCTTTGAAATAGTAGACTTATTCTCTGCCTTTGCTGTGTTAGGTTATTTCAGAAAGTTGGTAGAAAATTTTTAACTTGAGAAAACGTGCCTTAACCTCACCAACTATTTTTGTGCTCTGTAGAGTTCACTGGGAATTACGTTTCATCTTAACAATCCATGAAAACACAATTAACTGAAGAACGTTAAATTACTTTACGATTGTTTTGCTTACCATTCACTGGATGGTAAGGTGGGTCATCCAGTGAATAAATCCAGGGGGGACAGGTGTGCTCTTTAAACAAGCACATTAATTTCAAGTCCCGTTTCACCTTTTAAATAAACAATATATTACAGAACCCATTTTGGCATCAGTCTGGCGACCAAAACAATCGCTCATTCGAACATTTACAGAAACATCCAAGAGTATACAACAACTCACCATTAGAACCATTGAGATTTATTGTGCAGGAAAAGAACATGCTCCATCTGTTGCAAGAACATGTTCCTGTTGTTGCAAAAACTACACTAAAAAACAGCTAACAAAAGACATATAAGAAATTATTTTATAATATGCAATAAAATACAATATTAGTATAATATACACTAATAATATACACTAATAATCTATTATTTCAAATCACAAAACAAAAATTCTCAAATGTCTTCGACTTCTTAAATATCAACGACATATGGCCCCCAAGACGTTCATCTCAATATTGTTTAAGATAAACAAAAAATAATGAAATATTTGCCATGCCTATCATCCCTGGAATATTGTGGACCTCGAGAAATATCAAGAAGAAATTGAGTTGGCATTTCTATCACATAAATATTTTTGACTTACTTTTCCACATTTTAATGCTGAAATATCGTTCTTTCCTTTATTGTTGTAATACTTTAAATTATATATTTGTATTATTATTACAGAAGGTGGAGATATTACCCAATACTTGTGTAAGTGTATTAATAATCTTACACAAGAATTGGGTCGGTTTTCACCTTCATTCAAACACTATGGAATTGTTGTAAGGTTCTTCATTATTATTATTATTATTATAATTATTACTGATCAATATTTTAATAATAAAAAAAGGACAAAAAATAATAATAAAAATAATATTTTGAGCCTTCTGCATTTCCTTATTTCTTATATTATTATCAGTATTATCATTATTCATCTTTTTGGGCTGTAGAGTTGAATGTTTTTAAAATAACAATTGAGCTAGATCTTAAATATTAAAGATAATACTATTGTTGTTGTTGTTTTGGATTCAGCTACTCGGAACAAAAATTTCCAAGCAGCACCGGCTAAGGTGATCCCGTCAAGACAATACAGAAATGGCAAACAGACTATTTGCTTCGAAAATATATATTTTGAGCTAATATTCCGAAGATTCAGATTCAGAATTTATATCAATATTTGAAGACCTTGTTATTTCAGGAATAAAAAAAATATAATGGTATTGAATGCAAAGTTTAGGAGAAGAGAAAAGCAATTATACATTTCCGAGCCTCGTATGATGGATTGAATACCTATAAAAAAAAATACTACATGGCAGAGGACCCACTGGATCAGAAATGGCTGAGTCGTTGGCGACTAATTATCAAAAGGCGTTAATGCGAATCGATTTTCGAAGCTAATTGCAGGTTAGAGTAGTATAAACTCCAGCAGAAAGTGGAAGAACTGGCGAATTATATTTGGCTCAGTTCTCTGCTGTTGGTGATGATGGTGGTGGTGATGGTAGGTGACCCTCAACCACCCTGCATCCTGGTTGATCGTGGCGGTTCTTGATGTGCAAAATTTACAAAGTCTGGTATGATTAGATTATCCATAGGAGCCGTGGAGCGGATTCGAACCTATGCGTTGGGTATTCCTGGATATACGAATATTCGATTTTTTTAATTGATACATTAGGTTAGTGTGATTTCTCTCTTGTGTTTACTGGTATAGTTATTACTTGTGGTTTTCTGAAGCAGGACACATAGTGTGTTGAGTCTCTTGTTATGTGTATATGTGTCTCTCTCTGTGAGACGTTTTTCACAGTCTCCATTCCACTTTCTTTTCCTTTATATCTTATTTCATGCGTTCTGTCTCTCCCACATGTTCCCTCCATTCCGTTCTTTTTTTCAGACTCTCTTTCTCTCCCTACACTGGTCGCGTCTTTTATCTTTCATCATTTATGTTCTATATTGTTTTCCACCATTCCCTTTCCTAGCCCCTCTCTCTTTTCCTTTCTTTTTGTCTCCCATTCCATGCCTCTCTTGCTTTATAATCCCCCTCGTTCCCTCTCTCCCCTCCTTCATCGTTATTTATTTCTCTTGCTTCCTCTCAGCTTACTTCCCCAGCTTCCCTTTGGCAGTTGCAGTTAATTCCATTTAGCCCCAATTTCCTTATTCCTTTTATCCTGTGTCTCTAGAGAATTAAGACAGTCAATTCAATTATTCCCTTTTGTGTCAGTTATTTGATTTTTCGTCTGCTTCTCCCCCCTTATTTCCTGGAGGGAATAGTAAAGTAGTATCTCCCTCTTTCATTAGCACGATGTTATTATCGTTTCTCTCTTGTTCTCTACTGTTCGTGTAATTCTTGTCTTTCTGCAAATATTCACACACACTCTCATTTTTGTATATTTTGCGCTTTCTCCAAATATCTAATTTGTCTATGTGTTTTCGCCTGTAAAGATGCGTTACTGTTCTTGGCTTGTAGACAATATTCAAGTAATAGTATTGATTGACAGCGAATGAAACTCATATGTAATCCACGTTAGGACGTGCAGTGACACAGAACAGGAAGAAGCTGGACTTAAAGCCAAGACCAACGTCACTTATCAACAGGTGTTTGCTGCATCCATTAAAGGCACCAAACGGGATTTTTTTTAAAGGTCGCTCGAGTTTAAGATTACAACATGGCTTGAGTTCTCCCTCACCTCTGAAACTATCCACGTTAAGGGAGCAATATGTCTGAAAAGACATTATTGGTTTATTGACCTTGTGGCTATCTTTGGAGACTCAATCAGTACCTCACCACTTAGAATTATCAAAAACTTTGAGTGACTTTGACTTAAATTTTGATGTCTCCAAGTCATCAATGTTTCTTGATGACTTGGAGTCATCAATAAACATTGAAAATAAACGCTTGAGTTGTCTCACCCGGATCAGATTTTTCCTTTGATCTCTGGTAACTGAAAGAGGAGCAGATAAACTGTTCTTTGTGAGACAGATTGAGGGAGAGCTGGAAGGTGAGGGAGAGCTGGAAGGTGAGGGAGAGCTGGATGATGAGGGAGAACTGGATGATGAGGGAGAACTAGAATAAATAAGATTTTAAAACAGCGCCAAAACTTTTACTCACAATAAAAATGCATTACAGTAAACTCAAGAAATCAATGAAGACAAAAAATAAAATTAAACCCTTTAAAAGTCCAAAAAATCCCCAAATATGACAATTACTTCTCAACTACTCATCATCCTCAAGAAATCTATATATCCGGTAGCAAAATCTCAAACTTACAGCTTTCTCGAGAAACCGCAAATAACCCCCACTAATACTACCAAGAAATGTAAAGAGAGCTTTTGATAACCTATGATATGACGATCTCGTAAATAATCTTAAAGTCTAATCAGACTGCAATTATAGACTCTTAATGTTAATATTGTGGAATGGAGATGTCATAACCTTTATTTTCACGACTCACATGTGGTGTTTATCTTAAGAGCGAGGGGTCACTCTATGGCTTTTCCATAAGGTCGTATATATTTAATTTCTTTGTCACAGACCTTTCGTAATCAGATTCTGACACTATATATCCCAGTTAGCTGATGGCGTTATCCACCGCTCAGTTTCTCCAGACCAGGTTAATAAACCTTTTTTAGATCCACAGTAGTACCCAGGATAAACCAATCGTAGACTCACAGTAGTTTCTTCGGTAAACCAATCCTAGATACACAGTTGTACTCACATTAAACCCATCGTAGATATCCAGTAGAGCTCAGGATAACAAATATAAAGACCTCGACATCGCGTCTAGATGAGAACACAAATGTTGAATTCACAAAACGAAGACAATATTTAAATGGCCATCAGCGCCTTGCACCAAATTACTGCACACAATGAAGATAAAACTACTATCTAAAAGAACCATCATCACCATCAAAATAATCCCCAAGTCACCATTTTGGTGCACAAAATACATATAATTGCTAACTCCGCCAATCTTCGAAAATAAGAGACAAATTTGGCCTATTCCTACCAGCAACAGCTGTAGTAGAGGATCAACTCAACGTATTTAAAATGTTTTTAAGGCAATTTACAGAGCATCTACACACCTCATTAAGGCGCGCAGTAATTAGAACGAATAGAGTCATACCCTTCGTGTTGTGGAAATTGACACGAAATGAGTTCGAATAGCGAATATGCACACACACACACACACACACACATAACCTTCAATATCGAACCAGTAGAGCGACGATGCCATCGTCTATTGTCAGTGAGCCAATCGTATGGAAAACAAGCGATGTACGCAATACTGATACCATTGCACATACCCCCCACAAAGCAACAATTTCAACAAAACCTCTGAATACACATTTGTAGAATACAAACAAAAGATTCCTTGACACAAACTGTTCAAATCAACCTACCGGAAAAAATAGACAACTCAAACTTTAATTACACCTAACAAATTCACTAATTATGCAACAAGAATGCCTATAAAAAAGACAATCAGAATAAAAAATAAGAGGACACACCTGGAACAGCTAAATTACCCAAGCAGAAGCCAAGAGGGTGTGGGGGAGGGGGGATGGTAAAGGGGGTACGGAAATTTTAATTATACCCGACTTTTCTACAAGGACTCGACACAGGTGTCAAGGACTCGACCACAGGTGTCAAGGATTCGACACGGCGATAAGGACTCGACACCTGACTTAAACGAAGGTACCATATGACATGACACTTATACCCCAACTCATACTTTAAACATCGTCAATTTCCAAAACAAAGAATTACAAACCCAAAGTGGTCAGGCTGCAATTTTGTTGATATGCTATACATCCTATGTTGTTCCTAGACCTCGAATTGATGATCACCAAACTTTTTAACTGTGTATGAGAGAGAAANATTAACAATATCTTTCAGGACTGTTTCAAACTTCTACATGGGTACTATTGAGGAAAAAGTCTTAGTCGACTTGAACTTGAAACCAGGCCATATGACTGCAGTATGTTGAGCGACATTTTTACACAGGTTACCTGATGTCAGAACACTCAGGAGCTGAAGAAGCGTTTGAGGGCAGAATTCTGTGTTACGTTCACTTACGAGATGGAGAAGATGGGAAGCTGCCCTTTCTAGATGTACAGTCATGGAAAGGAGCGGAGGTTTCCACACTACAGTCTACACTAAGGAAACAAACATAGGAATGTGCCTAAATGCCAACAGTGACTGCCCAGATAGGTACAAGAGGAGTGTTGTTAACGCTTATGTCGACCGTGCTCTCAGCCACAGCTCAGAATGGAAGCAAGTCGACGAAGAACTCTGTAGAGTAAGGCAGGTCCTAGTCAACAACGGCTTCTCCAATGGTTTTCATTGAAGACATCATAAGAAGGAAAGTGAAACGCCATGCAACCTCTGAAGATACAACTAACACAACACCTATACCCCCTATTAGACTATTTTACAGGAACTTCTTCTCCACAGCTCATAAAACGGAGGAAAGGGTCCTGAAAGATATTGTTAATAGAAACGTTATCCCTACAGACAAAATCAGAAGATACAATTGACGATTTACTATAAAACCAAGAAAACTGCCAACCTACTCATGAGAACTCTCCAGACACAAAGCAGAACGCTTTGAAAGAGACCAATGTCGTCTATGCCTTCAAATGCCCACTTGGGGACTGTAAGCCCCAAAGAACTCAATATATAGGCAAGACAACAACATCTCTTTCCAGGCGATTAACGATGCATAAGCAACAGGGCTCTATCAAGGAACATATAATCTCTTCCCACAACCAAACCATCACCAGAGAAATCTTAACAAACAACACAGAAATCATTGATAGATACAGCGACAACAGGCGGCTTGACATCTGCGAGGCACTACACATCAAGAAGTCAACACCAGCAATCAACAGCCAATTAACGCACTACTATATTCTACCCACTTCAAGACTCCGCTCCAATATAGAAACATCAAGAAATACGGGCCAATAGGCCTTCTGCAGTTACAGATCTATTCTTCCCTTATACCCATTGTTTCGTGTTCTGTGTTTGTTCTCACCTCACCCCAAACCATTGTAACATGTCACCTCACCCAAATGCAGGTATTTAAACTCTGTTCAGTTATAGTTGTTCTGTGTGTGTGTAACTAAAGTCTTTGAAAATGTAATAAGTTTTACGAAACGCGCTCAAGTGTCGCGTCAGACTAAGAATAAAGAATGAATTTTGGAGAATTGATTTTTAATTTACCGTCATCAGTAAAAACAAACATAAGGAAAATTGAGAAAATTCGTGTTAGAATTATTAATCTTACTTTTTCGGTCATATTTAATAACATATGTCTACAGAAAGACTGCTACCAAAATATACTAATATATATATTATATATATATATATATATATATATATATATATAATATATAAGATATATATAATAGTTTATATATATATATAATATCCTATCCTCGTCATGATGTATATTTTTGTTTTAATTGTCAAGATTTATTCATACATTATGAAATACATTTGTGATTAACCAATATTTTTAATCAGGCGATGAGAGTCATCGATTATATTACTCATCAGTGACCAGGTTCGGTGTTAGCTGCTGTACACTGAGTAATACTGAGTGATCAATGTCAGCAACAGTACACAGAGTGTCCCTCGTCACTCAGTGTACATATAAATGTATATATAACGTGGGCATGGATCAGTATTTCCTCTGAGGTTCAGTAGCAGTCACAGGGAACTCTGAAAATCCCAGCTGGGCAGCGGTCAGCTGCTTCTGTAATCTTTCCTTATGAAGACTGTTCATAGCATGGTGGATAAAGCCTCTCTCTCTCTCTCTCTCTCTCTCCCACTCGTGGGGTCGCGCGGTTTGAGTCTCCTAGTACCCAGGTTGAATGAAAAATATGTATAAATCCATATTACAGAACAACAGTCTAATGGGTCACAGTGATGAGCGCTTGTTCTAATATACTCTATTGTTTTCAAATAAAATGATCGTGGGTTATCAAGTTTTATTCCCGACAAGTACTTATTTTAATAGCATCAACATGTTTACATTAATTGCCATCAACCGTGCTTTATTAGGGCATGTTCATGCCTATTTTATTTTTTGGTGGGCCTTAGTTTTACATTTTAAACTCAAGTGTTTTTAAATTGTTAATTTGGGTTCGCTGGTAATATTATTTTCCCTGGGATGAGCCTGAAAGCCACTTGGAGTAAATAACTGGTAAGCTTGTAAATACCCAGGATGAAGGCCCAGAGGCTTAGGTAAATATTTACACTCGTTCTTGCTCAAGTGGGTGTCTCTTTTCCTCCTCCATCTCCCCCCCCCCCCCACTCTCTCTCTGTCTCTCTGTCTCTCGCTGTATCTGTCTCTCTCTCTCCCTCTCTGCCTCTCTTTCTGAGCTACAGGCCAGTGCACCTAACTTGTGTACTATGCAGGGTGATGGAGAAGATAGTGAGGATAATCCTAGTAACACATGTTAAGTGAAGGGACTTTGTAGCACACCACCAGCGGTTCAGAGATGGGAAATCTTGCCTCACAGGTTTAATTGGCTTCGGTGACCAGGTGACAACAATTAGGAAAGAAAGAGAAGGGTGGACTGACTGCAATTTCCTGGACAGTCAGAAAGTCTTTGAGACAGTACCCCATAAGAGGCACGTTTATAATTTGGAGAAACAGGCAGGAATAACTGGTATAATTCTCCAGTAAATAATGGAGTACATAAGCACCAGGAAACAGATACTGTGAGGAGGTGAGACCTCAGAAAGGAATGATTTCCCAGTGGAGTCCCCACAGGGTTCTGTACTCGAATCTATCCTATTTCTGGTGTGTAAATCCTCTCCAAGAAGGAATTAGACTCATACCTCTCAATGTTTGCTGACGATGCCTAAATAATTAGAAGGATTAAGACAGAGGAAGACAGCAAGAGACTACAAGATGACCTGGACAAACTGAGGGAATGGTCCCACAAATGACTACTAGAGTTTAACTTAAGTAAATGTAAAGAAATGAAGATAGATGTAAGAAAAGCGTCAGATACAAGGTACGATTTGGGAGGTGAAAGCCTTCAAGCACCAGGGAAAAAGACCTTTGGGTTCATACCACGACGGACCTGTCCCCTGAAGCCCGCATCAAAACTTATGTTTAGTGGCATATGCCAAGTTCACCAATGAAAGAACTGCCTTTAGAAACTTGTGTAAGGAACCATTTATAACCTTGTACATCACATAATGTAAGACCAATCCAGGAGAATGCAGCTCCAGCGTGACGTCAGTATCTATTCAAGCACAAGACAAAGGTGGCAAAGATCCAAATGTATGCCATCAGACTAGTACCCAAACTGAGGGCTATGATCTACGAGGAAACACTACTGGAACTAAATCTCACGACGCTGGAAGACAGAAGAGTTATGGGAGACATGATCACCATATACGGAACTCTCAGGGGAATTCATGGGGAAGATAGACAAATAATTTAACACAGGGGTGATCCGAACAAGGAGACACATGTGGAAACTGAGTACCCAGATGAGCCACAGGGACGTTAGAAAGAACTTTTATAGTGCAGTGTTCAAATGCAGTGTTCTATGCAGTGATGTGGTGTGGGCGGACTACAAACACAGTCTCAAATCGAGATATGATAGAGTCCAATTGGCGCAGGAATCTATACATCAGTTGACTGACGATTGAAAGGCGAGACCAAAGAGCAAAGCTCGACTCCCGCAAGTACAATGAGGCGAGCACACACACACACACACACACCACACACACACACACACACACACCACACACACACACACACACACACACACACACATACACACACACACTCACACACACACACACATGCAAACAAAGACTGTACTAACGAAGGGATAAACTTGTTTTTTTCACGTTTTTCTTACTGACTAACAACCAAGTGGCCGCATCCAGCCAATCAGGATACAACTCGTCTGTTTACATATAGCTTCAACAACGCCAAGATAATTTGCTTTGTGCTTTAAATAGTATTGGTACACTGTTCATATAACAGAAAACTTGCATCATACGCCAGCAGCAAACGTGAACAACCATTGATGGATTCAACGAATTATGCGACAACAAGAGAGAATAAACAGAGATTCTAAATTATAAAGAGAGAAGGGTGACTGTACTGCACTGTAAAGCCTGCTAGTGAAGACTACATTAATAGATATATTAAATTGGCATTCCCTATTAACTGACAACAAGCAGATGTGGACAGAGAAGCAGAAATGGACAGGAAGACAGAACAGAAATGAACAGTCAACCAAACCTGCACATACATACAGAAATGGAGACACGCAAAAAACGGACAGAGAGATAGAGAAGCACAAATAAAGAAGCAGAAATGGACAGAGAAGCATTAAGCAGACAGAGAAGCAAACATGGCCTTTAAAGAAGCGCACGTTGGCAGACAGAGAGAGAAACAGACAGAGACAGACAGAAGTTAAACAATCTAGCCACCCTAACACTCAGTCACTCAGTCACTCAGTCACTGGAAGTGACAGTGCCCCATACAATCATACACCCATTCAGTCATACAATCTGTTACTCATACAACCTCTCGCTCATACACCCCCACACAATCACGAGGAAGGCAAATTGAATGAGAGACACAGGAGTCCATGCATACACAAGGACAAACGGACATGAACGCTGTATACAGAGGCACGCCTGTGTATACAGACAGAATGAAGCCCCTAAACCATATACCACGGTTATACACACACACTACATTCCCCGAGAGTTATCAGTAAAGCCAAGAGTTACCTCTGAGAGCTTTATACACCTCCTACATACAACGGGGTTATCAGTAAAGTCAAGTGTAAGGGTTACCTCTGAGAGCTTTACACACCTCCTACAACCCAAGGTTGTCAAAAAAGCCAAGATTGAGAGTTGTGTTTGTCAGGCAACACTGAAAATATTCTCCACATTGGAGTCTGTGATGACATAGCCTTAAGCGTTTTTCAACGGAGGCTGAGCTTATTGCTTTCAGTGTGTATTCTCCTGGCGATACTCACCTACTTATCTTTTATCCATTTTATCCATTATTTACCTACTTCCATCTTTGGCTTCCTAATGGGTGTACTTATCTAGTTGTGCTTGCGGGGGTTGAGCTCTGGCTCTTTGGTCCCGCCTCTCAACTGTCAATCAACTGGTGTACAGGTTCCTGAGCCTATTGAGCTCTATCATATCTACACTTGAAGATGTGTATGGAGTCAGCCTCCACCACATTACATCCTAATGCATTCCATTTGTCTACTACTCTGACACTGAAAATGTTCTTTCTAGCGTTTCTATGGCTCATTTGGACACTCGGCTTCCACCTGTATGTCCCCTTGTGTGTGTACCACCCGTCTTAAATAAGCTTAAATCTGTCGTGTATTTAAATAAGGCTAAGAACATATATTATTTTTATTTTTAAAATTCCATTTAAAATTATTGCTAGCATTACGGTGCCATATAATTTTTATAGAAATTATTATGAATAATAAATAATAATATCAATAATAATAATAATAATAATAATAATAATAATAATACATATATTATTT
>WNGS01163813.1:5801798-5816350 GCA_020271785.1 Procambarus virginalis | reverse complement strand
TGACGAATACACACGTCTTTTTGGTGTGTTTTCTTGCAAGCTTATAGAGCGGATAGCCTTGCTATATCCGCAAGAGCACACAGAGAGGGGGGAGAAAAATGAAAGTGTTTGTACCAAAGAGACTAAAGAGAGAGGGGCCAGGTCAGTGTACAGACCCCACGCCCTGCTCTCTACACAGCTCAGCTGAAAGGGTCCAATCTCTCGGAGAGAAGCAGCATCTGAATGAGACTCGAGACTTGAAAAGAGGAGCACGAGTCCAGTGTTGACGGACACAGCCTCACGCACTCGCACAATAGACAAGCAAAACTCAAATTATCTTCCAGAGACCGTTCCAGCATGATATTACTTTCAAGGCGAAAAAAACAGTATATATATATATATATATATATATATATATATATAATATATATATATATATATATATATATATATTATACATACATATACAGTATAAGTATTTTTAATCGGGTAAAGACGGTATATAGTTCATTTAGACACGAGGAAATGGCTGTTCAATTTTGTCATCATAATTTTTTTCAAAAAATGTCATTGAGAGGAAGACATTCGTAGGTGGCCATCAGGTCTATTTTATAAAATCTGTAGAAATGGATCGTTAATATTTGTGAAGAAAATACAAATTTGAGAAAGAAAAGGATTATAATTATATGCGATGAGACATATGCAGATGGTAATGAGAGACTGAGGTGAGTGATATGGCGACGATGATTGACACCAAAAAGACAGAGAAATAAAATGGGAAGTTGATAGAAAAAATTATCAAGGATGCCAAAAGTTTGGAATGAAAATAACGAGCAATCTTTTAACACAAGCAAGCATAACCAACACCAATTTATCTTGCTCCAACATAACAGGAACCAAACCTCCCAAAGACAGCTAATCCCTTCCAATACCCCCTCGCCAATCAGCAAAACACCCCAAGCCATTATCTCGAAGCACAGACTACCAATCAACGGCCTAAGCACCAACTCAGCATGTTGTTAAAGATTCGCTACCTGGAACAAGAAGTTCCAAGTAGCACGAGCTATGGTGAGCCCGTAGTGGATGTCACCAAGTCAGCAGCAAAAATGACACACACAAACCCCCCCCCCCCACAAACTCCACAAACTCGGCATCCTCCTTGCTCAGTAAACACACAATTGCAGCGCATCTCAGAGGACGAATTATCCTTAATCGCAGCATCCACGACAAGCTTCAACTTTTAATGCCTTTCGTGAGTTTCAAGAGATTTACGGCGCATTGTTCCTCTACACCAAACTACGTAAGACGATTATCTCAGGGGAAAAAAGTTGTGGATCAGTGGTTTCCTTTTAATGTTAAAATTGTATAGTAAATACATATTTAGGAAATTATAAATGTCTTTTCGTGGACCACATGTACAATACACGTAGAAAAAACCCCATGGCCTATATCCTAAAGAAAAAGATGAAGATCCCAATTATATATATATATATATATAATATATATATATATATATATATATATATATATATATATATATATATATATATATATTCCCGAAGAATTTCATTGTATTCACATAATACAAACTGTAATAATGCGCAAAATGTCATTCTCTTAATGACACGTTGACAATGTCATTAACTGTCATCAACATATCACTGGAATTTCTAATAGTTTGTGTCATTTTATGACAATGTGCTCTGAATCACAATGGAGCTCTTACAACGGGCTCTTACTCATGTTGTGCTCTTACTCAACAATTTGCTCTTACTCATAATATGTTCCCACTTAGAAATATGCTCTTACTCATAAAGTGCTTCTACTACAATGTTTTCCAATTCACAGGTGGCTCGTAACTCACATTGTGATAGTACTCACAAAGGTGTATTACTCAAGATATCACTCATGAATCAATAACACGAGGAAAGGTCATGTAAAATTCACTCAACCCAGTTCAGAGTACATATTAAATATCATAACAAAGGCTCAGAGTACATATGAAATACAATGACAAAAGTTCAGATTACATATGAAATACAATGACAAAGGCTCAGAGTACATATGAAATACAATGACAAAAGTTCAGATTACATATGAAATACAATGACAAAGGCTCAGAGTACATATAAATACAATGACAAAAGTTCAGATTACATATGAAATACAATGACAAAGGCTCAGAGTACATATTAAATACAATGACAAGGGTTCAGAGTACATATTAAGCACCAGAACAAATGAACACACACATCATTAGGCAAGCTTATAGTTCTCGCCAGCCTCGGAGGCTGTTCTCATTATGCATGTAATTAACCAGTACCTCTCACGGACAGAATGAACACAAATGCTAATTTACCATGCTGCAATGTTGCAGAAATGGCAACGGGTCAAACAAGCTTGGTATCAACTATGATGAATCGATACATCTGTTGCCTTATCTTAAGGTTTTCATTATCTGAGAAAAGGTTAATTTACTACATGTTAATAATATTGCAGTTGAGTTTGCAATTGTCCTGTTGATAGTGATGTAGGTTTGACTGTCTCGTGGCACAGTGATCTAGACTGGCATTGAATTGTCTTCGACCTCACCTACGGCCAGATTCAAGAATCAGTTGCGCGAGTACTTACGAACGTGTACATCTTTTCTCAATCTTTGACGACTTTGGTTACATTTATTAAACAGTTTACAACATTAAAACTTCCCAGTCAACTGTTGTTATTGTTATAAACAGCCTCCTGGTGATTCGGAGCTCATTAACTGTTCAATAATTGTAAACAAAGCCGCCAAAGATTGACAAAAGATGTACAGGTTCGTAAGTGCTGGCGTAACTGCTCCGTGAATCTGGCCCGAGATGTTCATTACATAAAATACTCAAGTCTTCGTTGTATGGCAACGTGATAAAAGGAGTTTCAGGCGTTGATGTATAATATCTGAAACGAGTCTCCTCAATACACAGAAACTACAATAGCGTGATGGATCAAATGAATAAATCCACAAATCCACCCTCGTCACGCCCCTTGTGGATTTATTCACGAGTTTTCTCAAGCCTTGAATGTTGATTTACATATTAATAGACCGTGTAAGCAATAGCTTTATCGGTATTGCTTCTTTAGCTAAAAAATATATATATATATATTGGGGTTCATATTTCCGCGAGTCTATTATATGTTTGGGTAAGTATTTCCACTACCTCATATGCATGAAGGCGTAGGGTGGGTTACCCTTCCTTGCTGTTACCTTGTGATGATTTTGGGGCTCACCGTCCCAGCGGCCCGGTCCCCGACCAGGCCTCCAATAATAATATAAACGGTGCATATTAAATGAATTAAATTTTAAGGAAAAAATCAATATTTAGACTTTAGGCTGGTTTACTCTACTCTGTGAAAATAAAGTTGATTTGTATTAATTAACAAGTTATTTCAACATGACATCCGCCACAACACGATTAACAATGTTGACCAAACCACACACTAAAAAGTGAAGGGACGACGACGTTTCGGTCCGTCCTAGACCATTCACAATCGACTTGAGAATGGTCCAGGACGGACCGAAACGTCGTCGTTCCTTCCCTTTCTAGTGTGTGGTCTGGTCAACATATTTCAGCCACGTTAGTGTGACTCCTCGTCTGTACGATTAACAATGATTAGATATCACTTGAAGATAATACGAGGCCACTAAGGGGCCACTGTACAAACTCTTACATGTAGTTTCTACAACTTAATCAAGCAGTATCATGCTCCCGTCTTACTCAGCTTCGCGTCTTAACACATCTTGTTAACTATCTTCCCAACTGCGGTTGAAACGTAGCTCTTGAAACGATGCTGTTCTTCCGTCTCCCCTTTCCCAAGCTGCTGCTTCAGTCGTTCTGCATAACATTACAAAGCAAATATCAAGGAAACAGGGATATATATATACACCAATGGCTGAATACACTTCTTCGGTGTGTATATACTTCATACACCGAGACCTGTACTCTATATAGTTCACTTTGGCTCTGCACTACGTCCTGATTCAAAGTATATTTGCTAGTGGGTCAACGGGCCCTTGTGGTGGCCTTAATAACTGTCCAGAGGTTGATAGGCATTTAACCCAACACCAAATCAGAGCAAATTGCGATTTTTGTTTAAATATGGCGGTCAACACGAGTTTCTAACAGCATGACTAACAGCACATCCCAACTCGGGCCTTCTCTATGACACTCCACTATCATGAATGTCATTATAAGATCCTAGTATGCTGTTCGCGCGATATACTGCATAGCGTTACCATCCGGCATTGGGTTGAGTGCAAAGATTGTTTAGTTACAATTTACAAGCCGGAACCGTCCGGCACGAGGGGTTCAGTAAGCAGTTCGCTGCAGCAGGAGTACAAAACTTGGAGAAACAGTCGATGTTGCCCTGAGAAGTGTAAATAAAACGAGACTCGCCGAATCCAGTTTGAGTCTCGTAAAATCCTCGTGCTGGGAAAAAAGTTGTTTCGGTATCTATCTCCTTGCTCGTTCGGGCGATAAGATGGTCCCAGAAACAGTCTTTTTCTGACCGGTAACACTGCCCACTCACCAGATTTTTTGCGTGAATGATTCAGTTGCTGGACAGTATATTTTTGAGGGGGATTGAATGCGATAATCAAATCAAAGCAATACAACATGTGTTTAATATATAGTTCGCAATGATTAACCTCTCATCATGAATGACCAGCGACGTGCAGGAGCAGATGTGTTGCCCCTTATGATGCAGGTTTCCCGCGGGTGGGCGAAACTGTTGCAACTTTCCGCGGGTGGAAGGAGCTCTTGCAACTTTCCGCGGGTGGGCGGAAACTTGCATAACGGAGTCATCAGCGGCCTCTTGAAGACCAAAGAAAAATTACCATTCGTTCATCCTCTGCGTCTCTGCTCTCTCAGGAACTGATTAACTGCTGTCTTGATGGCCCCATCGAACAAGAAGTTCCCTTAAACGCTATATATTTATTCTTAAACAAAGTTACTGTGGATAGAAATAAGATCAACCTAACCCTTGGATCAGAGCCTAAGTAATCCACTCGTGATATGGTGTTGGGTTTAAGGCCTATCAACCTTTCCAAAAGGTTATTAAGACCTATCAGTTTTAGGAATATTATTAATGCCTATCAATTATTGGAGTATTAAGGCGAATGAAAGCCTAATTCACGTGCCGTAATACTGTCCAAAATTAAAGACGGTTACCAAGCATTATCAACCTCTTGAAGGTTATTAAAACCTATCAACCTCTGGAGGGTCGTTCAAGCCTATCAACCTTTGGGGGTATTATTAAGGCCTAACAACCTTTGAAGGTATATTCTGCTTTTCCAACCTCTGAAGGATTATTGGGCGCTTCAGCCTTAGGAGGGTTATTAAGACCAGCACAATATCTTACTGACCATTCAGCAAATATACTTTAAACTAGAATTTAGTCCAGGACTAAACTCTTAGCATATATACATAGATATGCTGGGATATACTTCACGATAAATTAATATCTTGAAGAACCTATCTTTACTTAACCCTTGGGAGGCGGCTGCCTTAATGTGAGGTTAAGTAACTAATTTAAATCACATTAATGATCCACACATAACTGGTAAATTGATGAATTATGTATCTGCTTTATTGAATTAGATCGTAATACTTTATTAACTCTTCCTTGAGTATAGTAGAAACATAAGTAAAGTATAACAAAATTAGTTTACTGCTCTGTTGAGTATTTACTTTTAAAGCTGCAGAGTAAACTGGCTTCAGTGAGTTTACTTGACTTCAGAGAGCACTTCACCGCTCTCTTTCTTCATTAAATTTCACGTGTTCTGTACTCGTATACCTGAGAATTAGCTTTGTCTTTCATCCTTGAGGCGTGATTGTGTTTTTAGTGTCCCGCTCTCTGCTCCTCTTATCATGTGGAACAGCTTTTCTAAGTCTACTTTGTATGTCCCTCGGTATTTTCTACGTAGTGAACATGTTTCGTCTATACCTTTTTTCCCTCCAGCGCTGAGCCTGTCCTCGTTGTTTAAGGCATGAATTTCATATAACAGCCGCTTGCAAATATCCACGCATTGTTTTATTTGTTGTGTACTTCACAAGGTATGTTTTAACAACTTGTTCTGGACGGTAGAGCCACGGTCTCGCTTTATCCAGGTCGGCGTTCAATCCCCGACCGTCCAAGTGGCTGAGCACCATTCCTTCCCCACGTCTCATCCCAAAACCTTATCCTGACCCCTTTCTAAGTGCTATATACTCGTTTTCTGTTTTGGGTCCTCTGGTAGGTTAGGATAGGACACTTTAAATTGACCGTTTTATTGACGTTGGAAAATCTTAGAAAGACGGGCTGCTGAGACAACTTAGGGAGCCGGTCGGCCGAGTGGACAGCACGCTGGACTTGTGATCCTCTGGTCCTGGGTTCGATCCCAGGCGCCGGCGAGAAACAATGGGCAGAGTTTCTTTCACCCTATGCCCCTGTTACCTAGCAGTAAAATAAGTACCTGGGTGTTAGTCAGCTGTCACGGGTTGCTTCCTGGGGGTGGAGGCCTGGTCGAGGACCGGGCCGCGGGGACACTAAAGAAGCCCCGAAATCATCTCAAGATAACCTCAAGAAGATAACGTCCTGAAGGGACTTTAAGGCGTCGACGCATCTTCTTGAGCTGAGAATCATTGCTTCGTGAGTTAGCAGCCTTCAGGTAGTCTGAAGACGTCTTCCCCCCAAGCTATCTAAGGCAAAGATCAAAGCAAAGTTTGAGGAAAATAATTGCTATTTTGTGTGCTTTTCTGGCATAAGCAATCGTAAAAAATATCATCTAATTCCCAGGAATAACAAGACTTTTTTTTAAAACAATCCTGTTTGTCTTACCTACAAAACGCTTCTATAATGTCTACTAATATTTTTGTTCTGGAGCAGGTGTTATTTTATTGTAAACTCCGTACCTAGTCTTCTTTCCTATTATATTGGCTTATTTCCATATCTTATTAATTAATTTGTGAGAGACTGTATCAAAGTAATTCTGGAAGTCAAGAAAGACGCAGGCTAACCAACTGTTTCTCCAGTTTACTTTGTTAAAAAATTTAAATAAGTTGGTGTTGTTACACGGTTCGGTTAGGTTAGGTTAGGTTAGGTTAGGTTAGGTTAGGAATTATTGTTTCTCCAGGTGTTCCAATATTCAATGCCTGATTTTTATGGTTTCCAGTACATTGGCGTTGGAGGATGGCTGTCTGGGACGACATTATGTTATTTATTGCCTTTTGTTTTCCCTTGCTTCAAAATTAGATTCAGTTTTGCTCTTTACTGATTTTCTGAAAAATTCTCCCCCCCCCCCCTCTCAAAATTGCTTCTGCATACTCTTGTTATGGGGCTTTTACAATATTCCTGTTGCTTCGTTTATTTATCAAGAAGGAATGTGATCTGGGCCAACAGTTTTTGAGTCAACATATATTGCAAAGTCTTGCAATCTCCTTTTTGGTCCTCCTGTTTACAGTGTTCTGACTTGCTTCACGATTTGATTATTAACACTTATGTTCAGTTCTTTGCGGAATTCCTTGCCACCTGCAGTTACTTTATTATATTCATTCCCAGGCTGATTATCTGATAATGAGTCCTAGGAGATTCGAACCATGGACCCAACGTGAGACCGAAGCTTTTAATAGACCAATAGCTTGTCCCTGATATGACTACACAGCATAATGGAGTGGTATTTGGCTTTCACTCGCAAGCACTCAAGTGATCACTGGGTTCAGCACCAACTCCTTAGTGTCTTTTCCAATCAGTGCATTGAAAAATCTTTTCTCATGTTCCTGAATACTTTCGTCTAAAACTGTTTGTTTTTTATTTCTTGAACAAACTATTCATTCATAATTTATTGTTTACTGTAAGTCCTCTTGAACATTCCACTTTTGGGGTCTTTATCAAACCAATAACATTTTTTTGTATTATCCAACATTTATAATTTTTCCTTGTGTAGAGTGTTTGTGCGGATCGAAACTATAATGATTGCTAGGATATATACAAAAACAGAAGAAAATATATGAAACATAAAACTGCTATGAAACACTTCGGGAAAAAAATATTACAAAATTAATATACAACGAATTTTATATTCGATAGGCAACAGGGACAAGAAAAATAAACGTGAAAAGTCGAATAAATGTTTGCGTGTGATAATATATACATGTTTATGCATAGTTGTGTGTGTGTCCATACATTTATATGTACGTACTCACCGTGTTGTGCTTGCGGGGGTTGAGCTTTGGCTCTTTGGTCCCGTCTGGTGCACAGATTCCTGAGGTTCTCGAGCTCCCTGATATCTTCATTTGAAACTGTGAATGGGATCAGCCTCCACCACATCACTTCCTAGTGCATTCCATTTACTATACACAAGTGTATGTATACCAATGAACATGGATGTGCATCAGGCAGATCAGCTCAGTTAAATATACACGTTCACATGTTCACTCTTCACCTGCCGGCTGAAGCAGCAGCAGTAGGCCAGTTAATGACATTATCGACCTAAATAGAGTTATCTTCACCTGACGAGTCGAAGCCTTGCCCTAACACCCCCCCATTTTCACGCCCTGTTTTATTAAGACTGAAAAAACAACAGCTACGGCTCTTCCGTTGCAACACGCACACACATGTCATGATTTTCTCACGCTCAGAAATATCGGGGTTTAAGGTTTAACCAAACCACACACTCCAGAGGATGAAGCACCGACGACGTTTCGGTCCATCCCGGACCATTATCATGTGTTAATATACTTCTTCCCTTCATGCCTATCACCCCTTTATAATGGTCCAGCACGTACTGCTCTCTACTGGTCGCTAATTGCATTTCGGAACTTAGATATTGGAAATTTACCCAGTCACACCAGTGGCGCAAAAATACGCCAATACTAACCCTGTATTAAAGCAATGTGAATAAGCATATGTGAATTTCCTTTCATTCTTGATGCCACTATTTGTTAATTACTCACCCTCAGGTGAGTAATATTCTCTCCCTGACTCATAATCCTAACTCTTCGCGCGTCCGTCTCGTTGTAAAGTATTATAACTGTGACTGAATGATGAATGTAATGATGTGGCTAGTCTAGCACGTATATAATAGCTAAGCAGGTCTATTGGATAAAATAACTAATCAACAGAGATAGCAGGGAGACCCGCAGCTGGATAATGGCAGATATGTACGAATTATTGTCACAAAGAGATTTCTTCCCGACAAGCATTATGAGTCCAATTGAAGCCAGATCCTCTTAATGTACAATGCAGAGGATGTGCAAAAGAGTAAACAAAAATTATGATTAGAAGGTTGGATATTTGAAGAGGGGAAGCAGAAGAGGGGATGAGGGGGGGATGTTTTAAAGAGGGGAGGAGAGAGAGGGGGATGAGAGGGGATGTTTGAAGAGAGAGGAGAAGCGGAGAAGGGGGGAGAGCAGGATAGATAGACAGGTGAGAGATGTGAGAAGAGAGGAGGAAGAGAGTAGAAAGAGACAGGAAAATAATGATGAAAGTCAAGGGTTATTGGGAGAGATAGTGAGGGTAGAGGGAAAGAGACCCGGCGCCACCGTTACCATCCAAGTCAAATATAATCATATTATTTCTTCTCATTAACATCAGTAGAGTGAGACTCAGATTGAAGTTTCACCGAGTAGGTAATTTAAAATACCCGTAGTCACACAGCCTGTTATGTATACGTGCCACTCTGTCAGAAATCCAACCTACTATCCTAAGCAGACACATTTTAACCCAAGCAACCCGCCAAACCTATTGAGTTCGATGCATAGAAAACGCAAATAGTAATGAGACGTTATTTTACCTGTTGGTTGACCGTGTAACGTTACCAAAAGCGTTAGCATAAATGTGATAAGAAATATAATTGGTGTCACAGGACTTGTTAACGGTCCCGGACGGACTGAAACGTCCGTCCGGGACGTTTCAGCACGTACCTGCACCCCCACGACAGTTACTAACTCCTCAGTACCTTTATAATTACTGCTAGATGAACAAATGCATCAGGTGAAAGAAAAACATGCTCAACCGTCTCAGTTACGCTGGGGCTCGAATCCGAGATCCCCCCGGTTGTGAATCGAGTACGTAGACCATACGCTAATGCAGAAAGCCTGTTTAAGGCTGCCGTGTCCTTTATAGTGGCAAATTCAGGAACTCCGGCACATTAGTTAGTCATAAAAGCAGGATGCTGCTTCTGGAAACTTTCCTTATTAAGGCCACTCAATAGCTCGGTCGATAGAGCTTCGCCCTCACACACGTGGGGTCCACGGTTCGAGTCTCCTACAGCCTAGGCGAATGGAATAGGAAGACTTCCTTCGCAACGCAGCGACACTATACAACTGCTGCAGGTTCCTGAGACCAGATTAGACCTGTTTGTCCATGCGAATCAATCCTGGCTCGTTGCCCAACCGCCTACTCCCCTCTGATTTCTCTTTGGCGTCTTTTCCCGTGCATTTTCCCCAGTGGATCTCGATCACGTGACCGTTTGGTCCCGTTAGGCTTAAACCAAGTCATGTGACTTCACAGTCAAAGCTTTTAAAATGTTCCTTAATCAACCATTTTGTTAATTGATGAAAAAAAAAGTTAATAAAACATTATCTGAATATTTAATAACCCAATTAGACTATATAATACCTAGTTTGGATATCAGAATAAAGATCTGGAATTTAATCTCATGTCCTCATTATCCATTATATATCTGAACTTGTATACATAGATTTCAACAGGAAGACTTTGGACTAAGTTCATACAATAAATTATTGGTTACACCATACCACATTTATCTGTTCAAATGAGTGTACAGTGTTTTAAAGTTCGAACTGATTTATTTCTAATAATAAATATACAAATTTATTCCTAACATCATAACCTATTTATCAAGATTTATCACATACGTGACGTTGCGAGAGATTATACAATTATCTTGGGTAAGATCTATGCACATGTAACTTAATTATAATTATGATATAAACAAAAATACCGTAGAAGTTTCCATGTTTTGCCAAAAAAATAAGGTTAATTAAAGTGCACAGAAAAAAACACAGAAAAGATTTTCGCCTCGTTTTTAGTCACTTGTGTGTTTTAATGCAATGCATGAATTCCCTGGAGCCATTGACTTGTTGTTGTCAGATATTGCTACCGAGAACACGCTGAATTTGGGATTTATTCAACGCTGGAACACCGACAGCCAACCTATTTCAGCTCCATTCTAATTGCCACAGGTTTTTATGCTCGACTTTATTAATTCTCTGGAGAGTTCATTGCCAGAATTTCCTACGCTTATGAGTTCACGCGGCGACCTAATTGTGTTTCCCTAATTGAAATATATATACTGGAGACCATCCAAGCTTCTCACACACACACCCACACTGGTTATGTTTATGAGGGACCCTTCGCCTCGGATAAAAGAATATAATGCATTTGGGAAACCTTTGTTAAACTTACATGTAAAAAAATGTGTCTTCTCTCCTTCTACCTGAATCAAGGGACGATGTATTAACTTTAAAACGATTGTTTCGTTCATATACACCACAAATTTTGTAATAAAACATAACGGTGTATGACGTGGACGGAGGAATTTTTCTTGAGACTTTGAAGAAACGTGTCCTTATCGTGTTTTATTATTTTTTTTTTGAAACTTTGATTTTATATCATAGTCGCATAAACAAAGATTGAACTCATGTACGTTTTATTGCTGGGGTGAGTACGAGTTGTGGCTGTACCTACATGTGAAGCTGTGTCCGTGTGTACTGCATGCAGCACGTACATATAACGCTGTGTTCGTGTCTAGTTCATGCCGTACCTACATGTAAAACTTCGTCCATACGTACTGCATTACCGTATCTATGAGCACCGCAAGCCATGTCCGTACGTCTCACAAGCAGTTCACGTACATGCCTCCAGCTGGCAACACGTACGGCATCCCGTGTTCGAACGTACCACCAGCCGCCATTAACACGAACGCAACGCAAGAAGACCTCTACGACGAATAGAAATCATCTGAGGTCACCTTCGCACCCGAGGCCAGCTCTTAAAGAGGAGAATTTGTGATGATCGCTGGAGACCTTCTCCCTCACTTCTCACGCCCGTGAGAGGTGAGAGGTGAGGGAGAGTGCCCTCGTCTCTCACACTTCGTGAGACATTTCCTCAGCACTCTTCTCTCAAGCTCGCGAGGAACTCTTCCTTCAAATCTTGTCTTTTAAGTGGCAATTCAATAATATATATATATATATATATATATATATATATATATTATTATATATATATATATATATATATATATATATATATATATATATATATATATATTTATAATATTGTTCCCATTATCTCCTTTTTTAATCTTGTGCAAAAAATCTCGAATTTCTTCATTTCATTTTTAGTGAGCAAATATTATCTCTGATGGAGCTTGAGCATGCCCTCCCCCCCCCCCTCGTCTTGTCCAAAGTTGCAGATGATGCCTCAGGATAGTTGCAAGATGTATAATGTTGCAAAAAGATATTCAGGTATTTTTTTTTTTTAAGCAGTGACACTTCGAGGTTGTTTATATAGAAATTTTGCGAGGTCAACAATAAGATGTTTCAATAGCAATACTGTGATGTTTTAATAGCAATAATATGATGTTTCTATAAAAGAAATAACGTGATGTTTCTATAGAAATAACGTGATGTTTCTATAAAATAACGTGATGTTTCTATGACAATATTTTGATGTTTTGATTCGCGATACAGTGGAGTTTCTGTACCGGCTATTCGGGGCAATTTTCACAGCAACATTTCATTCAGTTTTTACATAAATATTGAATATAGTTTTCACAACTGCTCTACGATTACGATTGTAATCGTATTACGATTGTAATCGCGATTGTTACTGAATTACTTGCCGATTAGTAACGCAAGTGATGGTCTTGTAGTGTGGAAAATGATTCCTTTTCATTATGTTAAATTCCTGATTCCATTTCTCGCGTTATATGACAGATTTGTTACATTCTTCATCTATAATCTGATAATAGAATGTCTGTCTGCCTGTCTCTGCGCGGACGATTAAGCCAGGTGCTTAGGTCAAGCCTCACCCAACTTTCCTACGTGGCATGGGAGTGGCATGGACCTGTTGTGCCACGATTTAAGAAATATGGCATCTAAAGTGGCAGTGCCACGATTTAAGAAAAATCGGCATCTAAAGCGACCCTTTGGAATATTTATAGTCCGAAATCCAAGGTGTTTACTGTAGTTTTAGAGGTTTTATCAATGTTTTCGTAATAATAAATTTTCTGGGGAAGTGTGAGGCAGAGATGGGGAGAGTGAAGGTTAGAAGGTAGGAGAGGGAGATGAAAGGCAAGAGAGGGAAGTAGAGAGAGGGAAGGAGAAAGAATGAGGGGCCCTAGATGGGGTGAGATAAGGATGCTGAGGGGAAATAGGGAGAGTGAAAGAGAATGATGAGAGGGGAAGAGAGATGAGAGAGGAGGAGACAGGATCAGAGGGAGGAGAGGCAAAGATAAAGGAAATGGGGTGAGAGAGAGAGACCCGGGCACTGCAGGGTGCCCCCATCTAATCTTAAATAATAGAATCATTTAATTATTAATTGTAATTTGTAATACCTTTTTGATTGACGTCTAAATTCCAAATGCACTCAAGTAATCATAAAAAAAAATCCCCAAAAAATTATTTAGAGCTAATGGTGGTGTTATTTCACACACAGTTTCTAACAAATGTTAATCACTTTCCAGCTTTTCGTAATTTCAACGCAGCTAAAAGGAAACTCTCGTTATATTGTTTTGGGGATCATTTTGTGCGTGAAAGATGTATCCTCCATTTGCATGTTAAAACACTTTCAGTTTGAATAAATAATTTAGTCAGAGTTGCATTTTGACTTGGAAGTTAAGATTCCCAGAAGTGACCTTTGATCCGCTAGTGCTGGTTATGACTTTTGACCCGAGAGTGCATAGCAAGATTTGCAACATAATTTGTAATCCTTGATACAAATGTATCAGTGATAAGAAAATTTGTTAATCGGATAGAAATGTTTATGAGAGGGAAATTAGAATGCTAAAGGAGTCTCTTAGTTCCACTGGAAACTTTTCACCTTCCAGGGTATCATTCAGGTCTTTGACCAGACCACACACTAGAAAGTGAGAGGACGACGAGTCGTCTTCGACTTGAGAATGGTCCAGGACGGACCGAAACGTCGTCGTCCCTTCACTTTCTAGTGTGTGGTCTGGTCAACATATTTCAGCCACGTTATTGGACTCATCGCCTGCAGTAATTAGAGTCTTGGTTGTAAACCTAGAGACAGAGCGTGTTCCAGGGAAAATTAATAAACACCTAAAAAAAGTGTTGAAACGTAGAACTCTAAGCCTACAAGGAAGGGTCAGTAGTCATCTTGCGTATCACCCTAGAAAATAATAATAATAAAGAAAATGTCAATATATGAGCTGGTAGATTGGCTTTGTTTACATTATCACAAGGAAAACGAGTCTTCAGACATGCACGAACCGCATGATTGGTCGGTGCGTCGGCTAGCATGCGAGCCTCGCCCCGCCATGTTTACGGTCACCCCATAATGGATTGCCCAACTAT
>WNGS01163813.1:5789609-5801773 GCA_020271785.1 Procambarus virginalis | reverse complement strand
GAGAGAGAATTACTATTTTTCTCTAAGTTGAGAACTGCCAATGCAGCAACGAATGATGGAATAACTTTACTTCCCCAGAATTCAAAATGAGCTCAACATTTGTCAGTATTAACTATTAACCTAACCTTCTAACCAACACGAAAAGCCTTAACCTTTTTTCTTCGCGAGCCAGCAAACTCTTCCACTTCCTTCCTCCGTAGACCAACACACCGGTAAATAACTTGCCTCTTCCTTGCGGGCTACAACGCAAAGAAGTGACTGCGGTGGCTTCAGATAGGGAGATATCACAAGCTTTAGAAAGGAGGTACCACTGGCTTAGGAGACACTGTTTAAAGGAGGTACCACTGGCTTTGAAAGGAGGTACCACTGGCTTTGAAAGAAAGTACCCTGGCTTTGAAAGAAGACCGGTTAAGGGTACCGACTGGCTTTGAAAGAAAGTACCTCTGGCTTTGAAAGAAAGTACCTCTTTAGAGGACCACTCTTAAGAAGTCCATGCTTGAAAGGAGGTCCACTGTAGAAAGTACCACTGTTTAGAGACCACTTTTGAAAGGAGGTACCACTGGCTTTGAAAGAAAGTACCTCTGGTTTTGAAAGAAAGTATCTCAGTGAAGGTCCACTGATTTGAAAGGAAGTTGAAAAACACGGTTAAGGTACCTGGCTTAGAAAGGTACAGGCTTAAAGAAGGTACCACTGCTGAAGGGTACCCTGGTTAGCCACTGGCTGAAAGGAGTACCTGCTTGAAGGGGTCCACTGACTTGGACACGGTAAGGGACCATGTTTGAAGGTACCATCTAAAGAGGTACCACTGGCTTCAAAGCAGTCACAGGCTTCACAACCTCTCGTAATGTCCATTAGACACCAACTGTAAAGATAGACATCAACTGCAGGTATTTTAACAACATGTGCACACACATGCTGGCTAAGGCACTCTTGCTACTGCCGAAGGAAATTCGGGCAAAAGTACGGTGTTAAGTTTTATTTATGAGCATGGAGAAAGAAGGCAAGCTGCCTTTCTTGGATACAACAGTGTAGTGAAGGGATATAGAAAGCTGATTTTCAGGCTACATCTAGAAAGCTAAGGAAGGGATGTATGTTGTTGATGTCAATGTAATTGTGCTCTATAACTAAATTCTAAGTGCAGACAGGTGTTGAGAAGCTCTGTAGCGGGAGTTCCTCGTCACCTCCCATGATCTAGGAACTTGCTTGTTTTCTCAAGTTATGTGGCACTTCCAGTTTGAAGTTATTTTTAAGTCATATACACATCCATGGAAGTTATTCTCAAGTCATTTACACATTCTAGCAAGTTATTTTTTTATGTCATATACTCATCCAGGGAAGTTATTCTCAAGTCATTTACACATCCTGGGAAGTTATTTTTAAGTCATATACTCATCCAGGGAAGTTATTCTCAAGTCATTTACACATCCTGGGAAGTTATTTTTAAGTCATATACTCATCCAGGGAAGTTATTCTCAAGTCATTTACACATCCTGGGAAGTTATTTTAAGTCATATACTCATCCAGGGAAGTTATTCTCAAGTCATTTACACATCCTGGGAAGTTATTTTTAAGTCATATACTCATCCAGGGAAGTTATTCTCAAGTCATTTACACATCCTGGGAAGTTATTTTTAAGTCATATACTCATCCAGGGGAGTTATTCTCAAGTCATTTACACTTCCATTTGTTGCTGAAAACTTCCACGACATGACAAGGAATGTGCGTGTCAGGGTGAGGGAAAAACCGTCTCTTAAGTTGTACATCCCTTTTGTTCTCCCTGTAGCACTGTCATGCAGCTGTCATGAATTAACGTTAGATTACATTCATTTTTGTTGACCAAACCCCCACACACTAGAAAGTGAAGAGACGACGACGTTTAGGTCCGTCCAAGACCATTCTCACAAGTGACTTGAGAATGGTCCAGGACGGACCGAAACGTCGTCGTCCCTTCACTTTCTAGTGTGTGGTCTGGTCAACATATTTCAGACACGTTATTGTGACTCCTCGCCTGCATACATTAATTTTTGTTTAAGTTATGGTGTTCTATATGACAGGTAACTGCTTAATTTAAATGCAAAATACGAAATGTAAAGAAAAAAACTTGTAAACTTATGTTTAGGATTTTGTTTTTGACTTATCGAATGTGAAGAAAGCATTGTTTGTTCGGATGAAAAGAATGAGGAGTTGAATAACACCTTAAAGGAGACATAACCAGCAGATACAGGAAACACTGTGATTGAAGATGAACTTTAACTATATATCGCTAATCATATTTGCTGTAATTAATAAAGACATTGATCAGCCCGAGAGACAGACACACACAAGACGATGAACCAAGTCGATTGACCAACATTTTTAATCGCACTACAACTACGCATGCGCCTGCAGCTATCAGTAACACACCGCAGCTAGCCTATGCACGCTTATAGAGCGGATAGCCTTGCTATATCCGCAAGAGCACACAGAGAGGGGGGAGAAAAAATGAAAGTGTTTGTTACCAAAGAGACTAAAGAAGGGAGGCCAGGTCAGTGTACAGACCCCACGCCCTGCTCTCTACACAGCTCAGCTGAAAGGGTCCAATCTCTCGGAGAGAAGCAGCATCTGAATGAGACTCGAGACTTGAAAAGAGGAGCACGAGTCCAGTGTTGACGGACACAGCCTCACGCACTCGCACAATAGACAAGCAAAAACTCAAATTATCTTCCAGAGACCGTTCCAGCATGATATTACTTTCACGGCGAAAAAAACAGTATATATATATAATATATATATATATATATATATATATATATATATATATATATATATATATATATATATACATACATATACAGTATAAGTATTTTTTAATCGGGTAAAGACGGTATATAGTTCATTTAGACACGAGGAAATGGCTGTTCAATTTTGTCATCATAATTTTTTTCAAAAATGTCATTAAGAGGAAGACATTCGTAGGTGGCCATCAGGTCTATTTTATTATATCTGTAGAAATGGATCGTTAATATTTGTGAAGAAAATACAAATTTGAGAAAGAAAAGGATTATAATTATATGCGATGAGACATATGCAGATGGTAATGAGAGACTGAGGTGAGTGATATGGCGACAATGATTGACACCAAAAAGACAGAGAAATAAAATGGGAAGTTGATAGAAAAAATTATCAAGGATGCCAAAAGTTTGGAATGAAAATATCGAGCAATCTTTTAACACAAGCAAGCATAACCAACACCAATTTATCTTGCTCCAACATAACAGGAACCAAACCTCCCAAAGACAGCTAATCCCTTCCAATACCCCCTCGCCAATCAGCAAAACAGACTACCAATCAACGGCCTAAGCACCAACTCAGCATGTTGTTAAAGATTCGCTACCTGGAACAAGAAGTTCCAAGTAGCACGGGCTATGGTGAGCCCGTAGTGGATGTCACCAACTCAGCAGCAAAAATGACACACACAAACCCCCCCACAAACTCACACAAACTCGGCATCCTCCTTGCTCAGTAAACACACAATTGCAGCGCATCTCAGAGGACGAATTATCCTTAATCGCAGCATCCACGACAAGCTTCAACTTTTTAATGCACTTTCGTGAGTTTCAAGAGATTTACGGCGCATTGTTCCTCTACACCAACTACGTAAGACGATTATCTCAGGGGAAAAAAGTTGTGGATCAGTGGTTTCCTTTTAATGTTAAAATTGTATAGTAAATACATATTTAGGAAATTATAAATGTCTTTTCGTGGACCACAGGTACAATACACGTAGAAAAAACCCAATGGCCTATATCCTAAAGAAAAAGATGAAGATCCCAATTATATATATATATATATAATAATATATATATATATATATATATATATATATATATATATATATATATATATTTCCCGAAGAATTCCATTATATTCACATAATACAAACTGTAATAATGCGCAAAATGTCATTCTCTTAATGACACGTTGACAATGTCATTAACTGTCATCAACATATCACTGGAATTTCTAATAGTTTGTGTCATTTTATGACAATGTGCTCTGACTCACAATGGAGCTCTTACAACGGGCTCTTACTCATGTTGTGCTCTTACTCAACAATTTGCTCTTACTCATAATATGTTCCTACTTACAAATATGCTCTTACTCATAAAGTGTTTCTACTACAATGTTTTTCAATTCACAGCTGGCTCGTAACTCACATTGTGACAGTACTCACAAAGGTGTATTACTCAAGATATCACTCATGAATCAATAACACGAGGAAAGGTCATGTTACATTCACTCAACCCAGTTCAGAGTACATATTAAATATCATAAGAAAGGCTCAGAGTACATATGAAATACAATGACAAAAGTTCAGATTACATATGAAATACAATGACAAAGGCTCAGAGTACATATTAATACAATGACAAGGGTTCAGAGTACATATTAAGCACCAGAACAAATGAACACACACATCATTAGACAAGCTTATAGTTCTCGCCAGCCTCGGAGGCTGTTCTCATTATGCATGTAATTAACCAGTACCTCTCACGGACTGAATGAACACAAATGCTAATTTACCATGCTTCAATGTTGCAGAAATGGCAACGTGTCAAACAAGCTTGGTATCAACTATGATGAATCGATACATCTGTTGCCTTATCTTAAGGTTTTCATTATCTGAGAAAAGGTTAATTTACTACATGTTAATAATATTGCAGTTGAGTTTGCAATTGTCCTGTTGATAGTGATGTAGGTTTGACTGTCTCGTGGCACAGTGATCTAGACTGGCATTGAATTGTCTTCGACCTCACCTACGGCCAGATTCAAGAATCAGTTGCGCAAGTACTTACGAACGTGTACATCTTTTCTCAATCTTTGACGACTTTGGTAACATTTATTAAACAGTTTACAAACATTAAAACTTCCCAGTCAACTGTTGTTATTGTTATAAACAGCCTCCTGGTGATTCGGAGCTCATTAACTGTTCAATAATTGTAAACAAAGCCGCCAAAGATTGACAAAAGATGTACAGGTTCGTAAGTGCTGGCGTAACTGCTCCGTGAATCTGGCCCGAGATGTTCATTACATAAAATACTCAAGTCTTCGTTGTATGGCAACGTGATAAAAGGAGTTTCAGGCGTTGATGTATAATATCTGAAACGAGTCTCCTCAATACACAGAAACTACAATAGCGTGATGGATCAAATGAATAAATCCACAAATCCACCTTCGTCACGCCCCTTGTGGATTTGTTCACGAGTTTTCTCAAGCCTTGAATGTTGATTTACATATTAATAGACCGTGTAAGCAATAGCTTTATCGGTATTGCTTCTTTAGCTAAAAAATATATATATATATATTGGGGTTCATATTTCCGCGAGTCTATTATATGTTTGGGTAAGTATTTCCACTACCTCATATGCATGAAGGCGTAGGGTGGGTTACCCTTCCTTGCTGTTACCTTGTGATGATTTTGGGGCTCACCGTCCCAGCGGCCCGGTCCCCGACCAGGCCTCCAATAATAATATAAACGGTGCATATTAAATGAATTAAATTTTAAGGAAAAAATCAATATTTAGACTTTTAGCTGGTTTCCTCTACTCTGGGAAAATAAAATTGATTTGTATTAATTAACAAGTTATTTCAACATGACATCCGCCACAACACAATTAACAATGTTGACCAAACCACACACTAAAAAGTGAAGGGACGACGACGTTTCGGTCCGTCCTAGACCATTCACAATCGACTTGAGAATGGTCCAGGACGGACCGAAACGTCATCGTTCCTTCCCTTTCTAGTGTGTGGTTTGGTCAACATATTTCAGCCACGTTAGTGTGACTCCTCGTCTGTACGATTAACAATGATTAGATATCACTTGAAGATAATACGAGGCCACTAAGGGGCCACTGTACAAACTCTTACATGTAGTTTCTAAAACTTAATCAAGCAGTATCACGCTCCCGTCTTACTCAGCTTCGCGTCTTAACACATCTTCTCAACTATCTTCCCAACTGCGGTTGAAACGTAGCTCTTGAAACGATTCTGTTCTTCCGTCTTCCCTTTCCCAAGCTGCTGCTTCAGTCGTTCTGCATAATATTACAAAGCAAATATCAAGGAAACAGGGATATATATACACCAATGGCTGAATACACTTCTTCGGTGTGTATATACTTCATACACCGAGACCTGTACACTATATGGTTTACTTTGGCTCTGCACTACGTTCTGATTCAAGTATATTTGCTAGTGGGTCAATGGGCCCTTGTGGTGGCCTTAATAACTGTCCAGAGGTTGATAGGCATTTAACCCAACACCAAATCAGAGCAAATTGCGATTTTTGTTTAAATATGGCGGTCAACACGAGTTTCTAACAGCATGACAAACACACATCCCAACTCGGGCCTTCTCTATGACACTCCACTATCATGAATATCAAGATCCTAGTATGCTGTTCGCGCGATATACTGCATAGCGTTACCATCCGGCATTGTGTTGAGTGCAGAGATTGTTTAGTTACAATTTACAAGCCGGAACCGTCCGGCACGAGGGGTTCAGTAAGCAGTTCGCTACAGCAGGAGTACAAAACTTGGAGAAACAGTCGATGTTGTTCTGAGAAGTGTAAATAAAACGAGACTCGCCGAATCCAGTTTGAGTCTCGTAAAATCCTCCTGCTGGGAAAAAAGTTGTTTCGGTATCTATCTCCTTGTTCGTTCGGGCGATAAGATGGTCCCAGAAACAGTCTTTTTCTGTCCGGTAACACTGCCCACTCACCAGATTTTTTGCGTGAATGATTCAGTTGCTGGACAGTATATTTTTGAGGGGGATTGAATGCGATAATCAAATCAAAGCAATACAACATGTGTTTAATATATAGTTCGCAATGAATAACCTCTCATCATGAGTGACCAGCGACGTGCTGGAGCAGATGTGTTGCCCCTTATGATGCAGGTTTCCCGCTGGTGGGCGAAACTGTTGCAACTTTCCGCGGGTGGAAGGAGCTCTTGCAACTTTCCGCGGGTGGAAGGAGCTCTTGCAACTTTCCGCGGGTGGGCGGAAACTTGCATAACGGAGTCATCAGCGGCCTCTTGAAGACCAAAGAAAAATTACCATTCGTTCATCCTCTGCGTCTCTGCTCTCTCAGGAACTGATTAACTGCTGTCTTGATGGCCCCATCGAACAAGAAGTTCCCTTAAACGCTATATATTTATTCTTAAACAAAGTTACTGTGGATAGAAATAAGATCAACCTAACCTTGGATCAGAGCCTAAGTAATCCACTCGTGATATGGTGTTGGGTTTAAGGCCTATCAACCTTTCCAAAAGGTTATTAAGACCTATCAGTTTTAGGAATATTATTAATACCTATCAATTATTGGAGTATTAAGGCGAATGAAAGCCTAATTCACGTGCCATAATACTGTCCAAAATTAAAGACGGTTACCAAGCATTATCAACCTCTTGAAGGTTATTAAAACCTATCAACCTCTGGAGGGTCGTTCAAGCCTATCAACCTTTGGGGGTATTATTAAGGCCTAACAACCTTTGAAGGTATATTCTGCTTTTCCAACCTGTGCAGGATTATTGGGGCGTTTCAGCCGTAGGAGGGTTATTAAGACCAGCTCAATATCTTGCTGACCATTCAGCAAATATACTTTAAACTAGAATTTAGTCCAGGACTAAACTCTTAGCATATATACATAGATATGCTGGGGTATACTTCTCGATAATATCTTGAAGAACCTATCTTTACTTAATCCTTGGGAAGCGGCTGCCTTAATGTGAGGATAAGTAACTAATTTAAATCACATTAATGATCCACACATAACTGGTAAATTGAAGAATTATGTGTCTGCTTTATTGAATTAGATCGTAATACTTTATTAACTCTTCCTTGAGTATAGTAGAAACATAAGTAAAGTATAACAAAATTAGTTTACTGCTCTGTTGAGTATATACTTTTAAAGCTGCAGAGTAAACTGGCTTCAGTGAGTTTACTTGACTTCAGAGAGCACTTCACCGCTCTCTTTCTTCATTAAATTTCACGTGTTCTGTACTCGTATACCTGAGAATTAGCTTTGTCTTTCATGCTTGAGGCGTGATTGTGTTTTTAGTGTCCCACTCACTGCTCCTCTTATCATGTGGAACAGCTTTTCTAAGTCTACTTTGTATGTCCCTCGGTATTTTCTACGTAGTGAGCATGTTTCGTCTATACCTTTTTTTCCCTCCAGCGCTGAGCCTATCCTCGTTGTTTAAGGCATGAATTTCATATAGCAGCCTCTTGCAAATATCCACGCATTGTTTTATTTGTTGTGTACTTCACAAGGTATGTTCCTAACAACTTGTTATGGACGGTAGAGCCACGGTCTCGCTTTATCCAGGTCAGCGTTCAATCCCCGACCGTCCAAGTGGCTGGGCACAATTCCCCTTTCACCCACGTCTCATCCCAAATCCTTATCCTGACCCTTTTCTAAGTGCTATATACTCGTTTTCTGTTTTGGGTCCTCTGGTAGGTTAGGTGAGGACACTTTAAATTGACCGTTTTATTGACGTTGGGAAACCATAGGAGGACGGGCTGCTGAGACAACTTAGGGATGACGTCGAGACAACTTATGGAGCCGGTCGGCCGAGCGGACAGCACGCTGGACTTGTGATCCTGTGGTCCTGGGTTCGATCCCAAGCGCCGGCGAGAAACAATGGGCAGAGTTTCTTTCACCCTATGCCCCTGTTACCTAGCAGTAAAATAGGTACCTGGGTGTTATCCCGCCAAACACACAGCGAAACTACGACGTTGGTACAACGTTCGAACAAATTTTAACACTTCCTAACCAGTTATAACAACCAATATAACAAGTTGTAACAACGTTCTAATACGTCATAAAGACGTTAAGCCAATATGTAACAACTTTGTTACAAGTTGTAATAAGCGGAAAATAGAGACAGTTTCGGTTTGTGTTTCCAGGGTAGTCAGCTATCACGGGCTGCTTCCTGGGGGTGGAGGCCTGGTCGAGGACCGCGCCGCGGGGACACTAAAAAAGCCCCGAAATCATCTCAAGATAACCTCAAGAAGATAACGTCCTGAAGGGACTTTAAGGCCTCGACGCATCATCTTGAGCTGAGAATCATTGCTCCGTGAGTCAGCAGCCTTCAGGTAGTCTGAAGACGTCTTCCCCCCAAGCTATCTAAAGCAAAGATCAAAGCAAAGTTCGAGGAAAATAATTGCTATATTGTGTGATTTCCTGGCATAAGCAATCGTACAAAATATCTAATTCCCAGGAATAACAAGACTTTTTTTAAACATTCCTGTTTGTCTTACCTACAAAACGCTTCTATAATGTCTACTAATATTTTTGTTCTGGAGCAGGTGTTATTTTATTGTAAACTCCGTACCTAGTCTTCTTTCCTATTATATTGGCTTATTTCCATATCTTATTAATTAATTTGTGAGGGACTGTATCAAAGTAATTCTGGAAGTCAAGAAAGAGGCAGGCTAACCAACTGTCTCTCCAGTTTACTTTGTTGAAAAATTTAAATAAGTTGGTGTTGTTACACGGTTAGGTTAGGTTAGGTTAGGTTAGGAATTATTGTTTCTCCAGGTGTTCCAATATTCAATGCCTGATTTTTATGGTTTCCAGTACATTGGCGTTGGAGGATGGCTGTCTGGGACGACATTATGTTATTTATTGCCTTTTGTTTTCCCTTGCTTCAAAATTGGATTCAGTTTTGCTCTTTACTGATTTTCTGAAAAATTCCCCCCCCCCCTCTCAAAATTGCTTCTGCATGCTCTTGTTATGAGGCTTTTACAATATTCCTGTTGCTTCGTTTATTTATCAAGAAGGAATGTGATCTGGGCCAACAGTTTTTGAGTCAACATATATTGCAAAGTCTTGCAATCTCCTTCTTTTTGGTCCTCCTGTTTACAGTGTTCTGACTTGCTTCACGATTTGATTATTAACACTTATGTTCAGTTCTTTGCGGAATTCCTTGCCACCTGCAGTTACTTATTATATTCATTCCCAGGCTGATTATCTGATAATGGGTCCTAAGAGATTCGAACCATGGACCCAACGTGAGACCGAAGCTTTTAATAGACCAATAGCTTGTCCCTGATATGACTACACAGCATAATGGAGTGGTATTTGGCTTTCACTCGCAAGCACTCAAGTGATCACTGGGTTCAGCACCAACTCTTTAGTGTCTTTTCCAATCAGTGCATTGAAAAATCTTTTCTCATGTTCCTGAATACTTTCGTCTAAAAACTGTTTGTTTTTTATTATTTCTTGAACAAACTATTCATTCATGATTTATTGTTTTACTGTAAGTCCTCTTGAACATTCCACTTTTGGGGTCTTTATCAAACCAATAACATTTTTTTTGTATTATCCAACATTTATAATTTTTCCTTGTGTAGAGTGTTTGTGCGGATCGAAACTATAATGATTGCTAGGATATATACAAAAACAGAAGAAAATATATGAAACATAAAACTGCTATGAAACACTTCGGGAAAAAAAATATTACAAAATTAATATACAACGAATTTTATATTCGATAGGCAACAGGGACAAGAAAAATAAACGTGAAAAGTCGAATAAATGTTTGCGTGTGATAATATATACATGTTTATGCATAGTTGTGTGTGTGTGTCCATACATTTATATGTACGTACTCACCGTGTTGTGCTTGCGGGGGTTGAGCTTTGGCTCTTTGGTCCCGTCTGGTGCACAGATTCCTGAGGTTCTCGAGCTCCCTGATATCTTCATTTGAAACTGTGAATGGGATCAGCCTCCACCACATCACTTCCTAGTGCATTCCATTTACTATACACAAGTGTATGTATACCAATGAACATGGATGTGCATCAGGCAGATCAGCTCAGTTAAATATACACGTTCACATGTTCACTCTTCACCTGCCGGCTGAAGCAGCAGCAGTAGGCCAGTTAATGACATTATCGACCTAAATAGAGTTATCTTCACCTGACGAGTCGAAGCCTTGCCCTAACACCCCCCCATTTTCACGCCCTGTTTTATTAAGACTGAAAAAACAACAGCTACGGCTCTTCCGTTGCAACACGCACACACATGTCATGATTTTCTCACGCTCAGAAATATCGGGGTTTAAGGTTTAACCAAACCACACACTCCAGAGGATGAAGCACCGACGACGTTTCGGTCCATCCCGGACCATTATCATGTGTTAATATACTTCTTCCCTTCATGCCTATCACCCCTTTATAATGGTCCAGCACGTACTGCTCTCTACTGGTCGCTAATTGCATTTCGGAACTTAGATATTGGAAATTTTCCCAGTCACACCAGTGGCGCAAAAATACGCCAATACTAACCATGTATTAAAGCAATGTGAATAAGCATATGTGAATTTCCTTTCATTCTTGATGCCACTATTTGTTAATTACTCACCCTCAGGTGAGTAATATTCTCTCCTGACTCATAATCCTAACTCTTCGCGCGTCCGTCTCGTTGTAAAGTATTATAACTGTGACTGAATGATGAATGTAATGATGTGGCTAGTCTACACGATAATAGCTAAGCAGGTCTATTGGATAAAAAATAACTAATCAACAGAGATAGCAGGGAGACCCGCAGCTGGATAATGGCAGATATGTACGAATTATTGTCACAAAGAGATTTCTTCCCGACAAGCATTATGAGTCCAATTGAAGCCAGATCCTCTTAATGTACAATGCAGAGGATGTGCAAAAGAGTAAACAAAAATTATGATTAGAAGGTTGGATATTTGAAGAGGGGGAAGCAGAAGAGGGGATGAGGGGGGGATGTTTTAAAAGAGGGGAGGAGAGAGAGGGGATGAGAGGGGATGTTTGAAGAGAGAGGGAGAAGCGGGAGAAGGGGGGAGAGCAGGAGAGATAGACAGGGTGGAGAGATGTGAGAAGAGAGGAGGAAGAGAGTAGAAAGAGACAGGAAAATAATGATGAAAGTCAAGGGTTATTGGGAGAGATAGTGAGGGTAGAGGGAAGGAGACCGGGCGCCACGGGTTACCATCCAAGTCAAATATAATCATATTATTTTCTTCCATTAACATCAGTAGAGTGAGACTCAGATTGAAGTTTCACCGAGTAGGTAATTTAATAATACCCGTAGTCACACAGCCTGTTATGTATACGTGCCACTCTGTCAAATCCAACCTACTATCCTAAGC
>WNGS01163813.1:5771140-5786331 GCA_020271785.1 Procambarus virginalis | reverse complement strand
ATAATGGCTGTATTAGTTTGTGGAAGACTATAATGGCTGTATTAGTTTGTGGAAGACTATAATGGCTGTATTAGTTTGTGGAGAACTATAATGCTGTATTAGTTTTTTGGAAGACTATAATGGCTGTATTAGTTTTTGGAAACTATAATGGCTGTACTTTCACTTTTACTTAAACCATTGAAATATTAATGCTATAGTCGACGGCGTAAAAATCGAGGCGCATTAAGTGTGTGAACCGGTCCCATTCAGAGGGTCCTAAGAAGAGGGTCCCATTCAGAGGGTCCTAAGAAGAGGGTCCCATTCAGAGTGTCCTAAGAAGAGGGTCCCATTCAGAGTGTCCTAAGAAGAGGGGTCCCATGAGGAACGTCACATAAAAATAAACAATAATTGCTGCTGTAGAGAAACTCTTGTTATCGTGTGAACAAGTGGTGAGAAAGTATGAATCCCATCACGAACAACACAATATAGTCAGGAACTCTTCCTCTCCTGGGAATTGAATAGTGTCTACGAGCCCCATCATGGACGCCAGAATATGGTATGGAACGCTCTCTCTCCTGGGAAGGTATGCAGAGTGTCTGCCTAAGGTATGAGTGGCCAGCAGAGTGTGGGGACGACGGGTCAGCAGAAGCAGCGTGTGATATTGTCTGAAGAATATTACAGTAACGGTCTCAGAGCGGTCAGGAGGTTTTCTTATCTTTGTTTCCACATTTGTAGGTAAATTCATATATATATATATATATATATATATATATATTATATTATATATATATATATAATATCATCATTCATTATTTCACCACTAGGCTTATTATGTTTTAAAGTGATTTTACATCATAAAATGAACTTTTCTATTACGATTTCTCTACATGAGCTATTTCCTGTTGTCTTTAATAAACCTATGTCTGTTTCTCTGTCTCTCTCTCTCTCCCTCCCTCTCTCCCCCAACATTAATGACGACATAACTTCAACTTACAATACACTAGTTCATAACTCACAATAACAGGCTTTATGGCTTTTATGATCCTGCACTCTTTCAGGACTTTTTCTCTACCTCAGCCGCTGCACCTTCTCCTTTGCCCTCTTCTGCAATTCTGATTACATTTTTGATCCCCATCCTTTCCAGTAAAAGACCCCTTCAACCTCTTCCTCATATTTCCATTTTGATGCCGCACCCAAATTTCTTCTTTCTGACGTTTCACCATTATGCATTCACGTTCCACTTTATGAAAGTATTCTCTGCATATTCCCCCACTCCCCCTCGAAGCCTGAAACTCCTTCTTCTCTACTCGTTATTGCATCTTCATCACCCTCATTCCTGTGACGTTTTCTTTTGTTTTTCTTTTATTGTTTTGTTCGCATTGCGCTACTCAGCCAAATCTTTTCTTTTCCTAGTCCCTTTGCTCTTATCTCCTCTTTACAGCCTTACTACCACTATTTTCTCTTTATTCCGGCCGTTCTGTCGTTCACTTTCCAATCTTCCTCTCATCCCTCGAACTCTCCTCAAAGAGTTTATCAAAGCAGCCTGTATCCGGCTCGAGTCATACTCCGAGGACTGGCAATATCCGGAGCACCAGCAACCAGTTCCTGGTGTCGAAGTCTGGTACCCGCGGTGTCTCTGTGATTGTAAGCGCTAAGTTCTCCCGACCGTGATTGCGACGCGTGGAAATTGATCCTGCGTGTGCTCCTTCTCCCATAAACCATATTGCAGGGTTCAGGAGCTAAAGCTCGAGAAGTAGAACGAGAAAAATCAATTGGAAACTAGACACAAATCCTCAGGCGTTTGATAGGGGTCGAACCTATGCGTTGGGTGCTCCCAGAGGCGCTGTAATCGATTGCGCCACGATATGGTAAAAAGAATTGTTACCTGAGTACAACCGCACTCACATAGATGCCCGGAACTTGAAAGAAAGAACTTGTCTGAAAGTCGTAAATAAGTGGAATGGACTAGATGCTGATGTTGTGGCAGCCAGTTCGATACCATACCCGTTTTAAATGCCAATATGCTAAGAAAAACGTGATAAAATAGTCCACTGCATTGAATCAGTGATAATCGAAAGGCGGGGCTTAAGAGCAGATGCTCAACCCGGCAAGCTCAACTAAGTGAGTACAGATACACTCACCCACATGCAGTTATTAGAAAGAACTTTTTTAGTGTCAGAGTGGTTGAAAAATGGAATGCATTAGGAAGTAATGTGGTGGAGGCTGACTCCATACACAGTTTCAAGTGTAGATATGATAGAGCCCAATAGGCTCAGGAACCTGTACACCTGTTGATTGACGGTGAGAGGCGGGACCAAAGAGCCGAGCTCAACCCCCGCAAACACAACGAGGTGAGTAACTAGGTGAGTACAGTCATCCTTCCACTCCCAATCTCTCTCTCTCTCCATATTTCTGCCCTTTCTCAAATATATCTTTAAAAAATCAGTAAAGTCTGAAGCTTTAGAAGATTAGAGTAATCCGTCAACAGAAAAGAGACAAGTGTCCCTCTCAGCTTCACCATTCAATCCGTTTCTCCCATAAAATGTTTGTCTTCAGCTTCTTATTCCAACAAACAGACGGGGAATTTACCACTGTACATTTACGAGTCTAATATATTAACAGGAATGCCAATTAATTTTCTTAGGTCACTTTGAGTGAGGTTTAGCTATTATTTGTATTTTCTTAGTTTGTAACCACTTTAATGTCGAATTGATTTCTGAATATTCCAAGCAATATTTTGATATAATATCTACGTAATATTTGTAATATTCTCAAGAATTACTTTTGAAATATAGAGTGATTAAATATTAAAAAAAATGTCTAATTCTATCACTCACATCACACGCTTGTCTAAAAGTGTTTAGAAGAGGGGTTTAAATCCCGTTAATACGAAGAATGTTCAGCAAGAATTCAGGAATCCATTATTTTTTATTTTTTACAAAGAATTCAGAGTTACATTCGCCCGGGCACTAGGAGACTCGAATCCCCGACCCCACGAAACGGAAGCGCTATCCACCATGCTATGAACAGTCTGACATTTCAGGATACAATCACTTTGCCTTGGCTGTTGGCGGTCGGCAGTTGAAACGTCCAGATGAAGGGGAGAAAAGGATTATATCACTTTTCGTGTTTAGCTTAAAAAAAAGCTAAATCACCTCGTCCATCCCAAATCCTTATCCTGTCCCCTTCCAAGTGCTATATAGTCGTAATGACTGGATGCATTTCCCTGATAACTTCCCCTCTTCAAGGACTTATTAGACAAGCTTTGGATTACATGTATTACAAACGCTCTCTGTACATACAGATTTCTCGTCCAAAGGGAGACGAAGCTCTCTTAGAGGTGGTTGATCAATGGAACAATTGATCAATGTATAATAATAGACCTAGGATCACTTGATTGTTTCAAGCGTAGGTTAGACGAATATATGAGTGAGTTTGGGGTGAATATAAATAGGATCTGCCTATGAGACAATAGACCGCAAGTCAGCAGTCCAAAGTCAGCAGATTGGGGCAGACTACGTCACGTTCCCTTATCCCAAAGTCAGCAGATAAGGGCAGCTGCGTCACGTTCTCTTATCCCTAAGTTAGTAGATAAGAGCAGACTGCGTTCAAGTTCCCTTATCCCTAAGTCAGCAGATAAGGACAGACTGCGTCACGTTCTCTTATCCCTAAGTTAGTAGATAAAGAGCAGACTGCGTCACGTTCCCTTATCCCAAAGTCAGCAGATAAGGGCAGACTGCGTCACTTCTCTTATCCCTAAGTTAGTAGATAAAGCAGACTGCGTCAAGTTCCCTTATCCCTAAGTCAGCAGATAGGACAGACTGAGCCAGACTTCCTGGAAGATAGCCACCTCACGGTGTTATTTTCAGGTTCCTCCTTTAATCATTCTTGACGATAGCGGCCACATCTTTTCCGTGTCATGCGAGGCGGGCTTAGGGCCGCAGGCAGCCTTATCTCTGGGCTGCCTCGCTACCGCTATTCACACTGACGTCGGGGTAAAATACACAGCAATATATATTTTTTGCTTGGAAGGTAAAAGGAGTTGCATGACTGCACTAGGTATCGCAAAGACAGCGATGCAGAGCATTATAGAAAAACCTGCTGTCTGTCTGTCTGTCTGTTGCTATCACTGGCAACTATCTGTCATCAACTGTGCTCCGCAGGCATCAATGTCTCAGAAATTAAGACAATGACTCGCAATAACGTGGTTGAAGAGATATGATCAGACCACACATCAGAACATGGACAAACGTCGCCGTTTCGGTCCGTCTTGGACCATTATCAAATCATGGCATTGTATCAGGACTTTATAATGGTCCTCAAAGGTCCAAAACGTGCCGTTTTTCCATTTTTTATGTTATGTGGTTTGGTAAACACTCTTAAAATGGTCAATAATCAATACCATCTTGGTGACCAGACCACACACTAGAAGGTGAAGGGACGACGACGTTTCGGTCCGTCCTGGACCATTCTCAAGTCGATTGTGATGAGGAATGTTGTTGTTTCAGATTTAGCTACTCAGGACGAAGTGTCCATGTAGCACGTGCTATGATGAGCCCATAAGCCGTGATGAGGAAGTAGAGACGGGCAATAAATAGACAAGAGAGAGCTGTGGAGCAAAGTAAGGTGTAGTAGAGGGGATAGCAATAATAATAAGAGCTGTTGAAGGCCTATTGGTCAACATACTTTAGCCACGTTATCGTGACTCATCGCCTGAATACCATCTTGGTATTATATGCACCTGCCAATAGTTTTGGCGTCTTAGATACACGTTTCATATAAACCAGCTAATGCCATAGTGGAGTGAATTATATATGAATTATATATATCAGGAGCTGCTTCGTATGGGCCAATAGGCTCTATGAAGTTACCTTTGTTCTTATGATCTTATGTTCTTGTATTATTTTCCTTTGGGTTTATGAGTGAGACAAAATGTTTTATTTCTAAATTCTTATTAACTTTCCTTTCCTGGTGAAGGTTTTTTCAGAAGAGTCGTGGTGATTGAGTAGGAAGAATGTGTTAAATTAGCATCATGTGCAGCATCTTAAGCCTTTAGAAAAGTAGAGTTGTTGTGATCAATAGTCACACTCTTTACTGGTTAATAGTAATGTTCATTATTTGTTAATTTTAGGAAACTTATTTTTGTTAAGTTGAATTCAGGCTTGACACCAGGTACTGGAACACGATACGCTATTCAGCTCCTCTTGTACAGGTGTATTATTTATGATGTAATTACCAAAGTGAAGTTACAGGATGAGAGCTACGCTCGTGGTGTCCCGTCTTCCCAGTACTCTTTGTCGTATAACGCTTTGAAATTACTGACGGTTTGGCCTCCACTGCCTTCTCACTTAGCTTGTTCCAACCGTCTACTACTCTGCTTGCAAAAGAACAGTGTGTGTTTGTGTGTGTGTTTTCACCTATTTGTACTCACATATTTGTGCCTGCAGGATCGAGCGTTGGCTCTTGGATTCCGCTTTTCTAGCCCAAACTACTCAACATTCTCAGTTCAATGCATATTTGTCTCGCTCTTCTTAATCCATATTTACAATTTTTGTATTCAACAACTTCTACGTCTAACTTGCTTCACTTACTCAGGACTAGAACACTGAAAACTTTTCTCTGGCTTCTTTGTGACTCACTTGTGTCTCTAGATTGTCTGTCTCTAGATTGTGTCTCTAGATTGTCTGTTATCTGTCTCTATCTTGATAACCTCAAGATAACCTAGTGCCCATGTATGACCACTCATTTGGTATTTTCTAGCTTTGAATCTTAGATGTCGTTATCATGTCTCCCCTATCTCTCCTTCCCTATAGTGTGGTGAGGTCAAGCTCTCACCGTTTTTTCTCATAGCTCAAACCCGTCACTTCTAGAACGAGTCTCGTTGCAAATCTTCTCACTTTTCTTACTTTTCTCCAGGACGTCGCTCTCCCAACACCTCCATGACATAGTGGCGCCCTTGGGAAGGACTAAAGTTCCAGTTGGACAGCAGATTGGTATCTCGGGAATCCTTCCTTATAGTGGCTGCTAATGGCTCAGAAGGTAGACCTGCGGGATACTGCTTCTGCTACTTAAAAAAATGCTGTACCACTTCCTGGCGGAACAGACGTAGAAAATGTCATAATTTTAAAATAATAATGGGAGACTTCTAAGGCTCTCATGGTCCAATGGAAGTGAAATTTCATAATCTCAGTTTTAATATTATTGCATTTCATATTAAAGTCCCTAATATCTATTCTACCCAGCTTTCAAGAATAGATAAAGTGTATTGCTTCGACCCGCTCGACTCCGGGTTATCTTCAGGGTGTCTCGAGATAATTTCGGGACTTAGTGTCTCCGCGGCCCAGTCCTCGACCAGGCATCCTTTTTTGTTACACACACTCAGGAAACAACCCGTAGCAGCTGTCCAACTCCCAGGTTCCTATTTACTGCTAAATGAACAGACGCATCAGGGCGAAAGAAACTCTGCTCATTTGTTTCCGCCTCCACCGGGGCTCGAACCAGGAACTTCAGGACTACGAATCCCGAGCGCTATCCACTCAGCTCTCAGGCTGTCAGCTGTCAGCTGAACACATCGCAACCATACCTCAACCATCTTACAAGGCACGACTGAGGCGCCCAGTACATAGAGATGTGTGTAGACTCACACAGGAATTATTTAGCGAGAGATAAAAAAGAGGAAGTAGTAAATGAGGCAATGAACAACCCCGCTCCTGTGCCAGGTAAGTCCACTACGGGCTCACCATAGCCCGTGCTACTTGCCCCGTTCCTGTGGCAGGTAAGTCCACTACGGGCTCACCATAGCCCGTGCTACTTGCCCCGCTCCTGTGCCAGGTAAGTCCACTACGGGCTCACCATAGCCCGTGCTACTTGCCCCGCTCCTGTGCCAGGTAAGTCCACTACGGGCTCACCATAGCCCGTGCTACTTGCCCCGTTCCTGTGCCAGGTAAGTCCACTACGGGCTCACCATAGCCCGTGCTACTTGCCCCGCTCCTGTGCCAGGTAAGCCCACTACGGGCTCACCATAGCCCGTGCTACTTGCCCCGTTCCTGTGCCAGGTAAGTCCACTACGGGCTCACCATAGCCCGTGCTACTTGCCCCGCTCCTGTGCCAGGTAAGTCCACTACGGGCTCACCATAGCCCGTGCTACTTAGAGCTTGTTCCGAGTAGCTGAATCTACAACAACATTTGTTAATGCAGTGCAAGCCATACGTCGTGATCGCTCACTGATTCCCCCACAAGGGTAGCTTTGAATAAGAAGCCCTATTGCAGCATTGAATGTTAAAACATTACCTCTCAACAGATAACATGCTTCTCACATTCTCTAGTTGCATTACGCTCCGGTTGATATGTTTATTTACATCTCTCACTCGCGTAAGAAAACTTGCTCGTTAACTCGTTCTCTCTCACATGTTGGGAATCAAAATTAACCATAAAAAATTAATATATTTTCCGTGTTGGTGGACCTTTAGCCCATCGTGGTCACGTCGGTTAAGACAAGTGTCTAGAAATCACCAGAACGCCTCTTCAAGTCACTCCATTGCCTCAAAATGATTTTCATTAATACATCATTACAACGGATGATTTTCAATTGAGTTGTATATAAATATATTAACCACAATAAAGGTGGAAAATAACATTTCATTCACTTGGAATGAAGAGCATCGAACCCCCGACCAAAGGAGAAGGCGACACTAGATCTATCAACCACGCTACGAACAACTCACAATAAGAGAGGAATTTATTTTACCTCAAGCTGCTACTAATAGGTAACAGCTATTATAATAAAACATCTAAACTTTTTTTAGCGTATTATACAACATTAAGTTTCCACTCCAATTTTTCTTCTGGAAATTTTATTACAGCCCATTAGCGCTTCTAAAAACTAATTTAACATTTGAATGGGAAACTGTCGAAAGTTTTAATGGGGCAAAACGGTTGAATAAATGAACTCATAAAACTCATAAGAGTCTTCCTACGAGCTTTATAGCCACCTCCTTAACTCCAGTTTGACACACCTGCCTCGGTCACTGTTGAACAGGTGTTTGTACACATGTTTATTGATGCTTTATTTCCTGAGTTCAATTCTTGATTTTAATTGATGAAGCCAAAATATACAAAACTAAAAATAAAATTTATAAGTGTATTTGTCAACTAAAAGATATTATATATATATATATATATATATATATAATATATATATATATATATATATAATATATATATATATATATATATATATAGTATTTAGTGGATATAATTACAGGGACGATGGGAAAGGGGTAGAGAGTACGAATGGTGGTGAAGGATAAGAAAGAGAGATGAGAGAGGGAAGACTGTGAAAGAGGTGAGAATAGCGAAAAGAGGAAGAGAGACCTTTATATAAATATAAATATATATATACTTTTAGAAGTAAATATTTATTTATTTATATCTTAATGGGAGTATGCAATTAAAATGAGTACCTGAATGATAAGGTTTAAATGAGTAGATAAGTTTGATATGGTGTTTAAGGGATGTAGGGGTGCGTGCGTGCGTGCGTGCGTGTGTGTGTGTGCGTGTGTGTGTGTGTGTGTGTGTGTGTGTGTGTGTGTGTGTGTGTGTGTGTGTGTGTTAAGGGTTGAGAGGCGCTCGCGCACGCAGGCCTGAGTTAATTCAATACATCCTCCATAAATACTTCAACACACATCCCAATGTGCCTACAGATCTTCCCATATTCCCTAACGTGGAAGAGTAAGAGAGAGAGAGAGAGAGAGAGAGAGAGAGAGGAGAGAGAGAGAGAGGAGAAGAGAGAGAGAGAGAGAGAGAGAGAGAGAGAGAGAGAGAGAGGCAAGTGATATTCATGACACACGCTGGAACACGCACTAAGCACGTTCAAAACACCTCATTTCCCTTGGGACGGAGACAAAGTGAGATGGAGATGCGAACGTTGGATCATTACCGGACCTGGGATGGAAGGACCAGAGGACCAAGACCAGCGGAAGTACTCTGGACCGGATAACCAAGGAGAACTTGTGCTGGACCGAAAGACCAAGGTTGGACCAGAGGACTGAGGCTCTGTGTGTGTGTGTTGTTTGTGTGTGTGTGTGTATTTATTATTTGTGTTTGCAGAATCGAGCTATTAGCTCTTGGATCCCGCCTTTCTAACCATCAATTTTATCACTATTATATATACTATATATACTATTATATCTACGTATATTTCTCTTACACACGTGCGCGCGCACACACACACACCTCCCCAGTAAGCAGACCGCAGCAGCTGTCTAACTCCCGGGTACATATTTACAGCAAGGTAAACAGGCGCATCAGGATGATAGAAACTCTGCCCATTTCCGCCTCAGCCTCCCCGGCGGAGGTGGAGGCGTGTGTGTGTGTGTGTGTGTGTGTGTGTGTGTGTGTGTGTGTGTGTGTGTGTGTGTGTGTATGTGTGTGTGTGTGTATGTGTGTGTGTGTCTGCATGTGTTATCTACGCCGTTGTGAAAGGGAATTTACATATACATCCGCAAATAACCGGACTAACAAGAAAAGCAATCAGGTTGTCCTCTCTCTCAAAAATAAAACAATTTCGAATGCTACAAAAACGCGTGAAGCAATTGACATTAATTCCAGGTAAAACAATTTAGACTAATATTTAGACCTTGTCCCTCACGTGATGAAGTGAAGATGTTGGAGTGCAAAGGTGCCCACCTACTGAAAAAAAGAGTACAATTAAAGACTCCCCTTTATAATTGCCAATAGAAGTACCATAGAATTAAAACGCTGAGGTAAAATTGTGAAAGGGACCATAAGTTTAGACGTAATTGCTTGGATACGGATTCTTTTACATCTGCGTTTGTCATTGTCAACAAAATGTGTCGCTCCAACATTCTGAATATGCAAATGTCAAGGGAAAACTGCGTTGTTCTAAAAAATGTGCAACTCAAATTTCAGAGAAACACGGCAATTAAATACCATTCGTGATATTTTTCCGGTTATGACGAGCGATCAGGATAAGGTTTGGTGTAAATAATGAACCTATAATTATTCTCACAATGATTTTCTCATTTTGAACATTGTATACATTTGAGGACGATGAATAGACGAGAAGGAATAGTTAGTGAATGATGGGAGTGAGAATGGAGTGGAAAGGAATGGAGTTATCAGAGGAAAGCGCCAAGCCAGTACGACTACATAGCACTTGGAAGAGATCAGGATAATGATGTGGAATGGGGCGGAGGGGAAGGAATGGTGCCCAACCACTTGGACGGTCGGGAATTGAGCTGCTGACCTGCATGAAGCGAAACAGTCGCTCTACCGTCCAGTCCAAGTAGTTAGGGAACAAAAGTGTTTGTATATAGTAATGAGATGAAGAGAGACTGAAAAGCGAGAAACAGAAGGGAAAGAGCCACCACATAGAACCACTTCTCTCGCTACCACATATTGTTCGCAGTGGACGGTATCGATGGTGGTGAGATTCCAGCGATACCAACGATAATTCATTCCTACATGTGAATGCGTTGAAGGGAGAGCTATACCTGTATGTTTGGGTTAAACGCTTAAAGACAGTAACATAGAAAACTCTACAATGGTGCAAAGAATAGGTAGATTGACCAGACCACACACTAGAAGTTGAAGGGACGACGACGTTTCGGTCCGTCCTGGACCATTCTCAAGTCGCTTGTGACTTGAGAAGCCACAAGCGACTTGAGAATGGTCCAGGACGGACCGAAACGTTGTCGTCCCTTCAACTTCTAGTGTGTGGTCTGGTCAACATACTTCAACCACGTTATTGTGACTCTTCACCTGCAAAGAATAGGTAACTTGACTCCCTTAGATATATATATATATATATATATATATATATATATATATATATATATATATATATATATATATATATATATATATATATATATATATATATATATATAGACGTTTTCTACCACAATAAAATTCACAGACACTGCAAAGGCCACAAATTTATTTCTGGAAAGAGTAAATCATGGCAAAGCAGCAATAGGCTCTCTCTCTCTCTCTCTCCCTATTCTTCGATCCCCTCCCCCCTCCCCAGCGCACTAGGAGGACATACACACGTAGGTACGAGTGCACTAGCATCTTGACGTACAGAAACACTAGCACCAAAAATTAAAGAACTCTGAAGAATTCACAAGATATTGCGCAATATCATCGCTGCTATTACTCGCCATCATTACTACAATGTTCCACGCACCTTAAGTAGCTGTTCGCGTAATTTGACAAAACAAATGCAACCGATGCATAGAAACCGGGGTTTTTAGCCGCTATTTGTCTTAGCACATCGCATATGGTACGGTGGTTACCATAACGTTATCTTGAGGTTATCTTGAGATGATTTCGGTGTTTCTCTCTCTGCTGGACAACCGGCTGTGGTACCCATATCATTGTACAGAATTAGTTTAAAAAAAAAGAGGGTTAAGTCCATGGCCACTACCACCTTCCCCATCCCTCTCCGAAACATATATGCATAACCTTTATTACCTTCAGTTATCCAGAAAAATTTATAAACCTGCATTTGTGCACATTAAATATTCTCCATCACGAAACTATCGGCACATCACAGGCATACACATGTGCCATTGCAAATTCCTGAACTGTTAAATTAATCATACATCAGAAGGAATATTAATATAAATTTTGTAATGTAATGCACAGCTCGACTCATTGAAGTTTTTAATGATAATTAGTCTTCACTTCAACATGAAAGGCATCGATCTCTAAATTGTTACATTTTAAACAAGCGGGGGAATCTCTGTGACGAGTCCCTCTCCGAAATATATTAATTACCTTACAATGAGCTGTTTAATATGATGACCAAACAACACATAAGAAGATGGAGAAACGACAATGTTTCGGTCCGTCCTGGACCATTATGGGGGGCATGCCTACTACTTTTTAATGGTCCAGAATGGACCGAAACGTCGTTGTTTCTCCATCTTCTGAGGTCTGGTTAGATTAGGTTTGGTTAGGTTAGGTCTGGTTAGGTTAGGTTAGGTTAGGTTAGGTTAGGTTAGGTTAGGTCTGGTTAGGTTATCACGTCCTCAATAATGTTATTGTGATTCATCGTCTGCATCTGTTTAATACGGGCGTTTCTGAGGTTTTACGATATTCCTGTGTTACCTGACGCAGTTAAACGTTAAAAATAATCCCATTGCTATGGATTCATTCCAATAATTTAGGATTCAACACGCGAGCAACAGCTATCTTGATCCCCGGTGTGAAATGCAATTGTATATTGGCGGAAATATCTTGGAGGATTCCAAAGCAAAAAAAAAAAAACTGTTGTTTTTATCTCACCTCGATTCCTTAACATAAAGAGAGGGTGAGGTTTTAACTCTAACTTAAGAATTCAATAAAACGTAGTAAATGCAGGATGCTTGAAGTAACTACTTGCAAACAGAAATCACAATTGCGTGATGCATCAAATAAGCAAATCAAATAAACAAATCATGTCTCTGATTGACCATGTCGTAGCTCAGTCGATTAAGGCAGTGTCTGGGATGCTCTCGGACGCAGGTTCGAATCCTCGTCACGGCCCTTGTGGATTTGCTAACTACTTGCCTTAGAGAGGTGTTTCCGGTAATTGGTTGTGATGAGGCCAGATAGTGGTCCAGAACAAAGTGGATTTTGAAATAACTTTCATTTATTGAAATAACAAATTTTGAAATTTATTTCGTTTCATTTTGAAATAACAATGTACGTGCAAGGTTTTTATACTATTCAACCACTTGGACTAGTCAGTAAGGCAACGGTCTCATCTCATGCAGGTCGGCGTTCGATTCCCGACGGTACAAGTGGTTGGGCACCGTTCCCTCTGTCCTATTCCAAATCTTTACCTTCCGAAATCAATGGCTTCCAGGTGCTATTTAATAATACTGACTTGACGCTTTCGCCTGCCGGTTACCTTATCACCTGCACAATCCGATTAACACAAGGGCCTTATCTATGACCATATAAACTGCAAACCTCTAACCCTACAACTGCGCCAAGAAGAGCCCATTCTACTCCAAATATGAAAAAAAGCAGACCTCTGCTCTGAGGTCTTTTTACGTTGCATTTTAAGATTGGAATAATCAAACAGCATTTTTATTCGTGAAATACCAAAAATATATATAAAAGAGCTATTTGTATCTGGCGCAATTTTAAGAGGCGGGTTGTGAGAACAACACACACATTCAACCCCGGAGAAATGAATGTCAACCAATTAATAAAAGTGTAGCAACGCTAATGGTCCATACGTATTGGTAGTGGAGGCCATCAGGGTCCTTGAGACTCTCACTGAACGCTGCAAGGAGAGAATTAGTATTTTTCTGTATGCCAAGAACTGCCAATGCAGCAGCGAAGGATGGAACAACTTTACTTCCACGGAATACAAAATGAGCTCAACATTTGTCAGTATTAACTATTAACAACTTCTCCAACAACACGGAATAGCATACAAAAAGAATGTGTCCGTGAGAGAGGGAACTGTACAACTTCCTCGTTGACCACTAACGAAGCTCATGCTGGCGTTGGTAGAGGCTTCAGTGGCTTCAGCATAGCGGTGCTACAAGCTTCAGCAGAGCAGTGACTCCAGCTTTAGCTTTGAGATGCCTCAAGCCCCTTAACAAAAGGTTCCTGACAACAAGTCACTGAGAACAGGGCCCCTAACAGAAGGCTCCTGATAACAGCACTTGACAGCAGGCCTCCTTGACAACAGCAACTGAGAGCAGGTCCCTGACAACAGCAATTGAGAGCAGGCTCCCTGGCAACAGCAACTGAGAGCAGGCTCCCTGACAACAGCAACTGAGAGCAGGTCCCTGACAACAGCAACTGAGAGCAGGTCCCTGACAACAGCATCTGAAAGCAGGCCCCTGGCAACAGCAACTGAGAGCAGGTCCCTGTCAACAGCAACTGACAGCAGGCCCCTGACAACAGCAACTGACAGCAGGCCCCTGGCAACAGCATCTGAAAGCAGGCTCCCCTGACAACAGCAACTGAGAGCAGGCCCCTGACAACAGCATCTGAGAGCAGGCTCCCTAGCAACAGCAACTGAAAGCAGGCCCCTGACAACAGCATCTGAGAGCAGGCTCCCTAGCAACAGCAACTGAAAGCAGGCCCCTGACAACAGCACTTGACAGCTGTCGCTCCTGAAAAAAAAACAAGGAATTACAACACCAGTCCTAACTTACCGATTCATCTTCACGGTATCAACAATTCTCTACTGGGGAGACAAAGTTCCTCCCCAGCCCCTCTTCCTCCCCCTCCTCCTCAGCACTTAGATCTACATCCATGGGGAAATATAAAACTACTCCCCAGCTTTCCTCCCCAGGAGTGGCAATAAACCATCTTCCTGGGGAGAGAGAGAGAGGGAGCTTCTCCCCAGTGCTAAAACAATTTCTTGGGGTGAATAAACTCCTCCCAGTGTGGCCTTGATCTGGAATTTATGGCTCGGGGATTCTAGGAGAACTTTTCCTCTGGACCCTTAATGGATCAGTCTGAGATGGTGGGAAGGTTGTGCACCAATGACGGGTTTTTCACACGTGCGGAAGATAAGTAGTTTCTGATCACTTCCCAATTGTAGTCAATGGATGAGGATTTCTGTGTTTTTCTTCTCTCAAGGTGGGCAGCGGCGCTCTCCACTAAGATGTGGTGAATAAAACGCCAGATTTTATATCTCTGTTGCTTTTAGCGAGGAGCCTCTATGGGCTTCTTGTGTTGACATCCATTAACTTGATATAATATTTTTGCTCGGTTTTAAGTGGATCTTTTTACGTATTTTCTCTCGGTGTTTCAATGTGTTTAGTGTTAGGAGATTTTCATACTTATTGTAAAGTAAGTTACTAATTAGCATTAGAATCATCTTCCTCAATACTGATGCCCCCTTCAGTATCAGTCATCCCTCACATAACTCTCACTTCAGAATCAGTTATTTCTCACCACACTATCAAGATCTTCAGCAAGGTGAGAAAATTATGTCATGAAAATTTTCATCAGGGTTAAATGTAACCATTTAGAGGTGATGAATCACACACTGCTTGTACCACCTGTATGTGCTGCCGCTACAACTCTGTATGTGAATTTGTCCTGCACAACCACGTACATAGATCATATGCAGTGTGTAATGGATTGCATATTTATTCGATAAAAACTTGAATACAACTTTGTAATTGTAGATTTGTATATGAGCTAAATATCAATGAACATTGAAGGAACAA
>WNGS01163813.1:5746988-5763483 GCA_020271785.1 Procambarus virginalis | reverse complement strand
ATGGTTGTATTAGTTTTTGGAAGATTATAATGGTTGTATTTATTTGTGGAAGACTATAATGGTTGTATTTGTTTGTGGAAGACTATAATGGTTGTATTTGTTTGTGGACGACTATAATGGTTGTATTAGTTTGTGGAAGACTATAATGGTTGTATTTGTTTGTGGAAGACTATAATGGTTGTATTAGTTTGTGGAAGACTATAATGGTTGTATTTGTTTGTGGAAGACTATAATGGTTGTATTAGTTTTTGGAAGATTATAATGGTTGTATTTATTTGTGGAAGGCTATAATGGTTGTATTAGTTTGTTGAAGACAATAATGGTTGTATTAGTTTGTGGAAGACTATAATGGGTGTATTAGTTTGTGGAAGACTATAATGGTTGTATTTGTTTGTGGACGACTATAATGATTGTATTAGTTTGTGGAAGACTATAATGGTTGTATTTGTTTGTGGAAGACTATAATGGTTGTATTAGTTTGTGGAAGACTATAATGGTTGTATTAGTTTGTGGACGACTATAATGGTTGTATTAGTTTGTGGAAGACTATAATGGTAGTATTTGTTTGTGGAAGACTATAATGGTTGTATTGTTTGTGGAAGGCTATAATGGTTGTATTAGTTTGTAGAAGACTATAATGGTTGTATTAGTTTGTGGAAGGCTATAATGGCTGTATTAGTTTGTGGAAGACTATAATGGCTGTATTAGTTTGTGGAAGACTATAATGGCTGTATTAGTTTGTGGAAGACTATAATGGCTGTATCAGTTTGTGGAAGACTATAATGGTTGTATTAGTTTGTGGAAGACTATAATGGCTGTATTTGTTTGTGGAAGACTATAATGGCTGTATCAGTTTGTGGAAGACTATAATGGCTGTATTTGTTTGTGGAAGACTATAATGGCTGTATCAGTTTGTGGAAGACTATAATGGCTGTATTTGTTTGTGGAAGACTATAATGGCTGTATTTGTTTGTGGAAGACTATAATGGCTGTATTAGTTTGTGGAAGACTATAATGGCTGTATTAGTTTGTGGAAGACTATAATGGCTGTATTAGTTTGTGGAAGACTATAATGGCTGTATTAGTTTGTGGAAGACTATAATGGCTGTATTAGTTTGTGGAAGACTATAATGGCTGTATTAGTTTGTGGAAGACTATAATGGCTGTACTTTCACTTTTACTTAAACCATTGAAATATGAATGCTATAGTCGACGGCGTAAAAATCGAGGCGCATTAAGTGTGTGAACCGGTCCCATTCAGAGGGTCCTAAGAAGAGGGTCCCATTCAGAGGGTCCTAAGAAGAGGGGTCCCATTCAGAGTGTCCTAAGAAGAGGGTCCCATTCAGAGTGTCCTAAGAAGAGGGGTCCCATGAGGAACGTCACATGAAAAATAAACAATAATTGCTGCTGTAGAGAAACTCTTGTTATCGTGTGAACAAGTGGTGAGAAAGTATGAATCCCATCACGAACAACACAATATAGTCAGGAACTCTTCCTCTCCTGGGAATGGAATAGTGTCTACGAGCCCCATCATGGACGCCAGAATATGGTATGGAACGCTCTCTCTCCTGGGAAAGGTATGCAGAGTGTCTGCCTAAGGTATGAGTGGCCAGCAGAGTGTGGGACGACGGGTCAGCAGAAGCAGCGTGTGATATTGTCTGAAGAATATTACAGTAACGGTCTCAGAGCGGTCAGGGAGGTTTTCTTATCTTTGTTTCCACATTTGTAGGTAAATTCATATATATATATATATATATATATATATATATATATATATATATATATATATATATATATATCATTCATTATTTCACCACTAGGCTTATTATGTTTTAAAGTGATTTTACATCATAAAATGAACTTTTCTATTACGATTTCTCTACATGAGCTATTTCCTGTTGTCTTTAATTTAACCTATGTCTGTTTCTCTGTCTCTCTCTCTCTCCCTCTCTCCCCCAAACATTAATGGACGACATAACTTCTAACTTACAATACACTAGTTCATAACTCACAATAACAGGCTTTATGGCTTTTATGATCCTGCACTCTTTCAGGACTTTTTCTCTACCTCAGCCGCTGCACCTTCTCCTTTGCAACCTCTTCTGCAATTCTGATTACATTTTGATCCAGCCATTTCCAGTAAAAGACTCCTTCAACCTCTTCCTCATATTTCCATTTTGATGCCGCACCCAAATTTCTTCTTTCTGACGTTTCACCATTATGCATTCACGTTCCACTTTATGAAAGTATTCTCTGGCATATTCCCCCACTCCCCCTCGAAGCCTGAAACTCCTTCCTTCTCTATTCGTTATTGCATCTTCATCACCTCATTCCTGTGACGTTTTCTTTTGTTTTTCCTTTTATTGTTCGCATTGCGCTACTCAAGCCAAATCTTTTCTTTTCCTAGTCCCTTTGCTCTTATCTCCTCTTTACAGCCTTACTACCACTATTTTCTCTTTTATTTCCGGCCGTTCTGTCGTTCACTTTCCAATCTTCCTCTCATCCCTCGAACTCTCCTCAAAGAGTTTATCAAAGCAGCCTGTATCCGGCTCGAGTCATACTCCGAGACTGGCAATATCCGGAGCACCAGCAACCAGTTCCTGGTGTCGAAGTCTGGTACCCGCGGTGTCTCTGTGATCTGTAAGCGCTAAGTTCTCCGACCGGTGATTGCGACGCGTGGAAATTGATCCTGCGTGTGCTCCTTCTCCCATAAACCATATTGCAGGGTTCAGGAGCTAAAGCTCGAGAAGTAGAACGAGAAAAATCAATTGGAAACTAGACACAAATCCTCAGGCGTTGTGATGAGGGCTCGAACCTATGCGTTGGGTGCTCCCAGAGGCGCTGTAATCGATTGCGCCACGATATGGTAAAAAGAATTGTTATCTTGAGTACAACCGCACTCACATAGATGCCCGGAACTTGAAAGAAAGAACTTGTCTGAAAGTCGTAAATAAGTGGAATGGACTAGATGCTGATGTTGTGGCAGCCAGTTCGATACCCAGTTTTAAATGCCAATATGCTAAGAAAAACGTGATAAAATAGTCACTGCATTGAATCAGTGATAATCGAAAGGCGGGGCTTAAGAGCAGATGCTCAACCCGGCAAGCTCAACTAAGTGAGTACAGACACACTCACCCACATACAGTTATTAGAAAGAACTTTTTTAGTGTCAGAGTGGTTGAAAAATGGAATGCATTAGGAAGTAATGTGGTGGAGGCTGACTCCATACACAGTTTCAAGTGTAGATATGATAGAGCCCAATAGGCTCAGGAACCTGTACACCTGTTGATTGACGGTTGAGTGGCGGGACCAAAGAGCCAGAGCTCAACCCCCGCAAACACAACGAGGTGAGTAACTAGGTGAGTACAGTCATCCTTCCACTCCCAATCTCTCTCTCTCTCCATATTTCTGCCCTTTCTCAAATATATCTTCAAAAAATCAGTAAAGTCTGAAGATTTAGAAGATTAGAGTAATCCGTCAACAGAAAAGAGACAAGTGTCCTCTCAGCTTCACCATTCAATCCGTTTCTCCCATAAAATGTTTGTCTTCAGCTTCTTATTCCAAACAAACAGACGGGGAATTTACCACTGTACATTTACGAGTCTAATATATTAAACAGGAACGCCAATTAATTTTCTTAGGTCACTTTGAGTGAGGTTTAGCTATTATTTGTATTTTCTTAGTTTGTAACCACTTTAATGTCGAATTGATTTCTGAATATTTCCAAGCAATATTTTGATATAATATCTACGTAATATTTGTAATATTCTCAGAATTACTTTTGAAATATAGAGTGATTAAATATTAAAAAAAATGTCTAATTCTATCACTCACATCACACGCTTGTCTAAAAGTGTTTAGAAGAGGGGTTTAAATCCCGTTAATACGAAAGAATGTTAATGTCAGCAAGAATTCAGGAATCCATTATTTTTTATTTTTTACAAAGAATTCAGAGTTACATTCGCCCGGGCACTAGGAGACTCGAATCCCCGACCCCACGAAACGGAAGCGATATCCACCATGCTATGAACAGTCTGACATTTCAGGATACAATCACTTTGCCTTGGCTGTTGGCGGTCGGCAGTTGAAACGTCCAGATGAAGGGGAGAAAAGGATTATATCACTTTTCGTGTTTAGCTTAAAAGAAAAGCTAAATCACCTCGTCCCATCCCAAATCCTTATCCTGTCCCCTTCCAAGTGCTATATAGTCGTAATGACTGGATGCATTTCCCTGATAACTTCCCCTCTTCAAGGACTTATTAGACAAGCTTGAAATACATGTATTACAAAATGCAGATTATTACATACTAATAATCTGTATGTTTGTAATCTATATTATTACATCAGATTTCTCGTCCAAGGGGAGACGAAGCTCTCTTAGAGGTGGTTGATCAATGGAACAATTGATCAATGTATAATATAGACCTGGGATCACTTGATTGTTTCAAGCGTAGGTTAGACGAATATATGAGTGAGTTTGGGGTGAATATACATAGGATCTGCCTATGAGACAATAGACCGCAAGTCAGCAGTCCCAAAGTCAGCAGATTGGGGCAGACTACGTCACGTTCCCTTATCCCAAAGTCAGCAGATAAGGGCAGGCTGCGTCACGTTCTCTTATCCCTAAGTTAGTAGATAAGAGCAGACTGCGTCAAGTTCCCTTATCCCTAAGTCAGCAGATAAGGACAGACTGCGTCACGTTCTCTTATCCCTAAGTTAGTAGATAAGAGCAGACTGCGTCACGTTCCCTTATCCCAAAGTCAGCAGATAAGGGCAGACTGCGTCACGTTCTCTTATCCCTAAGTTAGTAGATAAGAGCAGACTGCGTCAAGTTCCCTTATCCCTAAGTCAGCAGATAAGGACAGACTGAGCCAGACTTCCTGGAAGATAGCCACCTCACGGTGTTATTTTCAGGTTCCTCCTTTAATCATTCTTGACGATAGCGGCCACATCTTTTCCGTGTCATGCGAGGCGGGCTTAGGGCCGCAGGCAGCCTTATCTCTGGGCTGCCTCGCTACCGCTATTCACACTGACGTCGGGGTAAAATACACCAGCAATATATATTTTTTGCTTGGAAAGGTAAAAGGAGTTGCATGACTGCACTAGGTATCGCAAAAGACAGCGATGCAGAGCATTATAGAAAAACCTGCTGTCTGTCTGTCTGTCTGTTGCTATCACTGGCAACTATCTGTCATCAACTGTGCTCCGCAGGCATCAATGTCTCAGAAATTAAGACAATGACTCGCAATAACGTGGTTGAAGAGATAATGATCAGACCACACATCAGAACATGGACAAACGTCGACGTTTCGGTCCGTCTTGGATCATTATCAAATCATGGCATTGTATCAGGACTTTATAATGGTCCTCAAAGGTCCAAAACGTGGTCGTTTTTCCATTTTTATGTTATGTGGTTTGGTAAACACTCTTAAAAATGGTCAATAATCAATACCATCTTGGTGACCAGACCACACACTAGAAGGTGAAGGGACGACGACGTTTCGGTCCGTCCTGGACCATTCTCAAGTCGATTGTGATGAGGAATGTTGTTGTTTCAGATTTAGCTACTCAGGACGAAGTGTCCATGTAGCACGTGCTATGATGAGCCCATAAGCCGTGATGAGGAAGTAGAGACGGGCAATAAATAGACAAGAGAGAGCTGTGGAGCAAAGTAAGGTGTAGTAGAGGGGATAGCAATAATAATAAGAGCTGTTGAAGGCCTATTGGTCAACATACTTTAGCCACGTTATCGTGACTCATCGCCTGAATACCATCTTGGTATTATATGCACCTGCCAATAGTTTTGGCGTCTTAGATACACGTTTCATATAAAACCAGCTAATGCCATAGTGGAGTGAATTATATATGAATTATATATATCAGGAGCTGCTTCGTATGGGCCAATAGGCTCTATGAAGTTACCTTTGTTCTTATGATCTTATGTTCTTGTATATATTTTCCTTTGGGTTTATGAGTGAGACAAAATGTTTTATTTCTAAATTCTTATTTAACTTTCCTGGTGAAGGTTTTTTCAGAAGAGTCGTGGTGATTGAGTAGGAAGAATGTGTTAAATTAGCATCATGTGCAGCATCTTAAGCCTTTAGGAAAAGTAGAGTTTGTTGTGATCAATAGTCAACACTCTTTACTGGTTAATAGTAATGTTCATTATTTGTTAATTTTAGGAAACTTATTTTTTGTTAAGTTGAATTCAGGCTTGACACCAGGTACTGGAACACGATACGCTATTCAGCTCCTCTTGTACAGGTGTATTATTTATGATATAATTACCAAAGTGAAGTTACAGGATGAGAGCTACGCTCGTGGTGTCCCGTCTTCCCAGTACTCTTTGTCGTATAACGCTTTGAAATTACTGACGGTTTGGCCTCCACTGCCTTCTCACTTAGCTTGTTCCAACCGTCTACTACTCTGTTTGCAAAAGAACAGTGTGTGTTTGTGTGTGTGTGTGTGTGTGTGTTTTCACCTATTTGTACTCACATATTTGTGCCTGCAGGATCGAGCGTTGGCTCTTGGATTCCGCTTTTCTAGCCCAAACTACTCAACATTCTCAGTTCAATGCATATTTGTCTCGCTCTTCTTAATCCATATTTACAATTTTTGTATTCAACAACTTCTACGTCTAACTTGCTTCACTTACTCAGGACTAGAACACTGAAAACTTTTCTCTGGCTTCTTTGTGACTCACTTGTGTCTCTAGATTGTCTCTCTCTAGATTGTGTCTCTAGATTGTCCGTTATCTGTCTCTATCTTGATAACCTCAAGATACCCTAGTGCCCATGTATGACCACTCATTTGGTATTTTCTAGCTTTGAATCTTAGATGTCGTTATCATGTCTCCCCTATCTCTCCTTCCCTATAGTGTGGTGAGGTCAAGCTCTCACCGTTTTTTCTCATAGCTCAAACCCGTCACTTCTAGAACGAGTCTCGTTGCAAATCTTCTCACTTTTCTTACTTTTCTCCAGGACGTCGCTCTCCCAACACCTCCATGACATAGTGGCGCCCTTGGGAAGGACTAAAGTTCCAGTTGGACAGCAGATTGGTATCTCGGGAATCCTTCCTTATAGTGGCTGCTAATGGCTCAGAAGGTAGAGCTGCAGGATACTGCTTCTGCTACTTAAAAAAATGCTGTACCACTTCCTGGCGGAACAGACGTAGAAAATGTCATAATTTTAAAAAGAAATAATAATGGGAGACTTCTAAGGCTCCCATGGTCCAATGGAAGTGAAATTTCATAATCTCATTTTTAATATTATTGTATTTCATATTAAAGTCCCCAATATCTATTCTACCCAGCTTTCAAGAATAGATAAAGTGTATTGCTTCGACCCGCTCGACTCCGGGTTATCTTCAGGGTGTCTCGAGATAATTTCGGGACTTAGTGTCTCCGCGGCCCAGTCCTCGACCAGGCATCCTTTTTTGTTACACACACTCAGGAAACAACCCGTTGCAGCTGTCCAACTCCCAGGTTCCTATTTACTGCTAAATGAACAGACGCATCAGGGCGAAAGAAACTCTGCTCATTTGTTTCCGCCTCCACCGGGGCTCGAACCAGGAACCTCAGGACTAAGAATCGCGAGAGCTATGCACTCAGCTCTCAGGCTGTCAGCTGTCAGCTGAACACATCGCAACCATACCTCAACCATCTTACAAGGCACGAATGAGGCGGCCAGTACATAGAGATGTGGGTAGACTCACACAGGAATTATTCAGCGAGAGATAAAAAAAGAGGAAGTAGTAAATGTGGTAATGGACAGCACCGCTCCTATGCCAGGTAAGTCCACTACGGGCTCACCATAGCCCGTGCTACTTGCCCCGTTCCTGTGCCAGGTAAGTCCACTACGGGCTCACCATAGCCCGTGCTACTTGCCCCGCTCCTGTGCCAGGTAAGTCCACTACGGGCTCACCATAGCCCGTGCTACTTAGAGCTTGTTCCGAGTAGCTGAATCTACAACAACATTTGTTAATGCAGTGCAAGCCATACGTCGTGATCGCTCACTGATTCCCCACAAGGGGTAGCTTTGAATAAGAAGCCCTATTGCAGCATTGAATGTTAAAACATTACCTCTCAACAGATAACATGCTTCTCACATTCTCTAGTTGCATTACGCTCCGGTTGATATGTTTATTTACGTCTCTCACTCGCGTAAGAAAACTTGCTCGTTAACTCGTTCTCTCTCACATGTTGGGAATCAAAATTAACCATAAAAAATTCATATATTTTCGTGTTGGTGGACCTTTAGCCCATCGTGGTCACGTCGGTTAAGACAAGTGTCTAGAAATCACCAGAACGCCTCTTCAAGTCACTCCATTGTCTCAAAATGATTTTCATTAATACATCATTACAACGGATGATTTTCAATTGAGTTGTATATAAATATATTAACCACAATAAAGGTGGAAAATAACATTTCATTCACTTGGAATGAAGAGCATCGAACCCCCGACCAAAGGAGAAGGCGACAGTAGATCTATCAACCACGCTACGAACAACTCACAATAAAAGAGGAATTATTTTACCTCAAGCTGCTACTAATAGGTAACAGCTATTATAATAAAACATCTAAACTTTTTTTAGCGTATTATACAACATTAAGTTTCCACTCCAATTTTTCTTCTGGAAATTTTATTACAGCCCATTAGCGCTTCTAAAAACTAATTTAACATTTGAATGGGAAACTGTCGAAAGTTTTAATGGGGCAAAACGGTTGAATAAATGAACTCATAAAACTCATAAGAGTCTTCCTACGAGCTTTATAGCCACCTCCTTAACTCCCGTTTGACACACCTGCCTCGGTCACTGTTGAACAGGTGTTTGTACACATGTTATTGATGCTTTATTTCCTGAGTTCAATTCTTGATTTTAATTGATGAAGCCAAAAATATACAAAACTAAAAATAAAATTTATAAGTGTATTTGTCAACTAAAAGATATTATTATAGATATTATATATATAAAAGATATTATATAATATATATTATATATTATATATATATATATATATATATATATATATATAATATATATATATATATGATTACAGGGACGATGGAAAGGGGGTAGAGAGTACGAATGCTAGTGAAGGGTAGGAAAAGAGAGATGAGAGAGGGAAAGACTGTGAAGAGGTGCGAGTAAGAGAGGAATAAGGAAAAGAGGAAGAGAGACCTTTATATAAATATAAATATATATTACTTTTAGAAGTAAATATTTATTTATTTATATCTTAATGGGAGTATGCAATTAAAATGAGTACCTGAATGATAAGGTTTAAATGAGTAGATAAGTTTGATATGGTGTTTAAGGGATGTAGGGGTGCTGTGCGTGCGTGCGTGTGTGTGTGCTGTGTGTGTGTGTGTGTGTGTGTGTGGGTGTGTGTGTGTGTGTGTGTTAAGGGTTTGAGAGGCGCTCGCGCACGCAGGCCTGAGTTAATTCAATACATCCTCCATAAATACTTCAACACACATCCCAATGTGCCTACAGATCTTCCCATATTCCCTAACGTAGGAAGAGTGAGAGAGAGAGAGAGAGAGAGAGAGAGAGAGAGAGAGAGAGAGGAGAGAGAGAGAGAGAGAGAGAGGAGAGAGAGAGAGAGAGAGAGAGAGAGATGAGAGAGAGAGATGAGAGAGGAGAGAGAGAGAGAGAGAGAGGCAAGTGATATTCATGACACACGCTGGAACACGCACTAAGCACGTTCAAACACCCTCATTTCCCTTGGGACGGAGACAAAGTGAGATGGAGATGCGAACGTTGGATCATTACCGGACCTGGGATGGAAGGACCAGAGGACCAAGACCAGCGGAAGTACTCTGGACCGGATAACCAAGGAGAACTTGTGCTGGACCGAAAGACTAAGGTTGGACCAGAGGACTGAGGCTCTGTGTGTGTGTGTTTGTTTGTGTGTGTGTATTTATTATTTGTGTTTGCAGAATCGAGCTATTAGCTCTTGGATCCCGCCTTTCTAACCATCAATTTTATCCCTATTATATCTACTATATATACTATTATATCTACGTATATTTCTCTTACACACGTGCGCGCGCACACACACACACATATCCCCAGTAAGCAGACCGCAGCAGCTGTCTAACTCCCGGGTACTATTTGATGCAAGGTGAACAGGCGCATCAGGGTGATAGAAACTCTGCCCATTTCCGCCTCAGCCTCCCCGGCGGAGGTGGAGGCGTGGTGGGTGTGTGTGTGTGTTGTGTGTGTGTGTGTGTGTGTGTGTGGTGTGTGTGTGTATGTGTGTGTGTGTCTGCGTGTGTTATCTACGCCGTTGTGAAAGGGAATCTACATATACATCCGCAAATAACCGGACTAACAAGAAAAGCAATCAGGTTGTCCTCTCTCTCAAAAATAAAACAATTTCGAATGCTACAAAAACGCGTGAAGCAATTGACATTAATTCCAGGTAAAACAATTTAGACTAATATTTAGACCTTGTGTCTCACGTGATGAAGTGAAGATGTTGGAGTGCAAAGGTGCCCACCTACAGAAAAAAGGGGACAATTAAAGACCCCCCTTTATAATTGCCTATAGAAGTACCATAGAATTAAAACGCTGAGGTAAAATTGTGAAAGGGACCGTAAGTTTGGACGTAATTGCTTGGATACGGATTCCTTTACATCTGCGTTTGTCATTGTCAACAAAATGTGTCGCTCCAACATTCTGAATATGCAAATGTCAAGGGAAAACTGCGTTGTTCTAAAAAATGTGCAACTCAAATTTCAGAGAAAACACGGCAATTAAATACCATTCGTGATATTTTTCCGGTTATGACGAGCGATCAGGATATGGTTTGGTGTAAATAATGAACCTATAATTATTCTCACAATGATTTTCTCATTTTGAACATTGTATACATTTGAGGACGATGAATAGACGAGAAGGAATAGTTAGTGAATGATGGGAGTGAGAATGGAGTGGAAAGGAATGGAGTTATCAGAGGAAAGCGCCAAGCCAGTACGACTACATAGCACTTGGAAGGGACCAGGATAATGATGTGGAATGGGGCGGAGGGGAAGGAATGGTGCCCAACCACTTGGACGGTCGGGAATTGAGCTGCTGACCTGCATGAAGCGAAACAGTCGCTCTACCGTCCAGTCCAAGTAGTTAGGGAACAAAAGTGTTTGTATATAGTAATGAGATGAAGAGAGACTGAAAAGCGAGAAACAGAAGGGAAAGAGCCACCACATAGAACCACTTCTCTCGCTACCACATATTGTTCGCAGTGGACGGTATCGATGGTGGCGAGACTCCAGCGATACCAACGATAATTCATTCCTACATGTGAATGCGGTGAAGGGAGAGCTATACCTGTATGTTGGGTTAAACGCTTAAAGACAGTAACATAGCCACTCTACAATGGTGCAAAGAAAGGAACTTGACTCCCTTAGATATATATATATATAGATTATAGAATATGATATATATATATATATATATATACATTATATATATATATATATATATATATATATATAATATATATATATATATATATATATATATATATATATATATATATATATATATATATATATATATATATATATATATATATAGACGTTTTCTACCCACAATAAAATTCACAGACACTGCAAAGGCCACAAATTTATTTCTGGAAAGAGTAAATCATGGCAAAGCAGCAATAGGCTCTCTCTCTCTCTCTCTCCCTATTCTTCGATCCCCTTCCCCCTCCCCAGCGCACTAGGACACACGTAGGTACGAGTGCACTAGCATCTTGACGTACAGAAACACTAGCACCAAAAATTAAAGAACTCTGAAGAATTCACAAGATATTGCGCAATATCATCGCTGCTATTACTCGCCATCATTACTACAATGTTCCACGCACCTTAAGTAGCCGTTCGCGTAATTTGACAAAACAAATGCAACCGATGCATAGAAACCGGGGTTTTTAGCCGCTATTTGTCTTAGCACATCGCATATGGTACGGTGGTTACCATAACGTTATCTTGAGGTTATCTTGAGATGATTTCGGTGTTTCTCTCTCTGCTGGACAACCGGCTGTGGTACCCATATCATTGTACAGAATTAGTTTAAAAAAAAAGAGGGTTAAGTCCATGGCCACTACCACCTTCCCCCATCCCTCTCCGAAACATATATGCATAAGCTTTATTACCTTCAATTATCCAGAAAAATTTATAAACCTGCATTTGTGCACATTAAATATTCTCCATCACGAAACTATCGGCACATCACAGGCATACACATGTGCCATTGCAAATTCCTGAACTGTTAAATTAATCATACATCAGAAGGAATATTAATATAAATTTTGTAATGTAATGCACAGCTCGACTCATTGAAGTTTTTAATGATAATTAGTCTTCACTTCAACATGAAAGGCATCGATCTCTAAATTGTTACATTTTAAACAAGCGGGGGAATCTCTGTGACGAGTCCCTCTCCGAAATATATTAATTACCTTACAATGAGCTGTTTAATATGATGACCAAACAACACATAAGAAGATGGAGAAACGACAATGTTTCGGTCCGTCCTGGACCATTATGGGGGGGCATGCCTACTACTTTTTAATGGTCCAGAATGGACCGAAACGTCGTTGTTTCTCCATCTTCTGAGGTCTGGTTAGATTAGGTTTGGTTAGGTTAGGTCTGGTTAGGTTAGGTTAGGTTAGGTTAGGTTAGGTTAGGTTAGGTCTGGTTAGGTTATCACGTCCTCAATAATGTTATTGTGATTCATCGTCTGCATCTGTTTAATACGGGCGTTTCTGAGGTTTTACGATATTCCTGTGTTACCTGACGCAGTTAAACGTTAAAAATAATCCCATTGCTATGGATTCATTCCAATAATTTAGGATTCAACACGCGAGCAACAGCTATCTTGATCCCCGGTGTGAAATGCAATTGTATATTGGCGGAAATATCTTGGAGGATTCCAAAGCAAAAAAAAAAAAACTGTTGTTTTTATCTCACCTCGATTCCTTAACATAAAGAGAGGGTGAGGTTTTAACTCTAACTTAAGAATTCAATAAAACGTAGTAAATGCAGGATGCTTGAAGTAACTACTTGCAAACAGAAATCACAATTGCGTGATGCATCAAATAAACAAATCAAATAAACAAATCATGTCTCTGATTGACCATGTCGTAGCTCAGTCGATTAAGGCAGTGTCTGGGATGCTCTCGGACGCAGGTTCGAATCCTCGTCACGGCCCTTGTGGATTTGCTAACTACTTGCCTTAGAGAGGTGTTTCCGGTAATTGGTTGTGATGAGGCCAGATAGTGGTCCAGAACAAAGTGGATTTTGAAATAACTTTCATTTATTGAAATAACAAATTTTGAAATTTATTTCGTTTCATTTTGAAATAACAATGTACGTGCAAGGTTTTTATACTATTCAACCACTTGGACTAGTCAGTAAGGCAACGGTCTCATCTCATGCAGGTCGGCGTTCGATTCCCGACGGTACAAGTGGTTGGGCACCGTTCCCTCTGTCCTATTCCAAATCTTTACCTTCCGAAATCAATGGCTTCCAGGTGCTATTTAATAATACTGACTTGACGCTTTCGCCTGCCGGTTACCTTATCACCTGCACAATCCGATTAACACAAGGGCCTTATCTATGACCATATAAACTGCAAACCTCTAACCCTACAACTGCGCCAAGAAGAGCCCATTCTACTCCAAATATGAAAAAAAGCAGACCTCTGCTCTGAGGTCTTTTTACGTTGCATTTTAAGATTGGAATAATCAAACAGCATTTTTATTCGTGAAATACCAAAAATATATATAAAAGAGCTATTTGTATCTGGCGCAATTTTAAGAGGCGGGTTGTGAGAACAACACACACATTCAACCCCGGGAGAAATGAATGTCAACCAATTAATAAAAGTGTAGCAACGCTAATGGTCCATACGTATTGGTAGTGGAGGCCATCAGGGTCCTTGAGACTCTCACTGAACGCTGCAAGGAGAGAATTAGTATTTTTCTGTATGCCAAGAACTGCCAATGCAGCAGCGAAGGATGGAACAACTTTACTTCCACGGAATACAAAATGAGCTCAACATTTGTCAGTATTAACTATTAACAACTTCTCCAACAACACGGAATAGCATACAAAAAGAATGTGTCCGTGAGAGAGGGAACTGTACAACTTCCTCGTTGACCACTAACGAAGCTCATGCTGGCGTTGGTAGAGGCTTCAGTGGCTTCAGCATAGCGGTGCTACAAGCTTCAGCAGAGCAGTGACTCCAGCTTTAGCTTTGAGATGCCTCAAGCCCCTTAACAAAAGGTTCCTGACAACAAGTCACTGAGAACAGGGCCCCTAACAGAAGGCTCCTGATAACAGCACTTGACAGCAGGCCTCCTTGACAACAGCAACTGAGAGCAGGTCCCTGACAACAGCAATTGAGAGCAGGCTCCCTGGCAACAGCAACTGAGAGCAGGCTCCCTGACAACAGCAACTGAGAGCAGGTCCCTGACAACAGCAACTGAGAGCAGGTCCCTGACAACAGCATCTGAAAGCAGGCCCCTGGCAACAGCAACTGAGAGCAGGTCCCTGTCAACAGCAACTGACAGCAGGCCCCTGACAACAGCAACTGACAGCAGGCCCCTGGCAACAGCATCTGAAAGCAGGCTCCCCTGACAACAGCAACTGAGAGCAGGCCCCTGACAACAGCATCTGAGAGCAGGCTCCCTAGCAACAGCAACTGAAAGCAGGCCCCTGACAACAGCATCTGAGAGCAGGCTCCCTAGCAACAGCAACTGAAAGCAGGCCCCTGACAACAGCACTTGACAGCTGTCGCTCCTGAAAAAAAAACAAGGAATTACAACACCAGTCCTAACTTACCGATTCATCTTCACGGTATCAACAATTCTCTACTGGGGAGACAAAGTTCCTCCCCAGCCCCTCTTCCTCCCCCTCCTCCTCAGCACTTAGATCTACATCCATGGGGAAATATAAAACTACTCCCAGCTTTCCTCCCCAGGAGTGGCAATAAACCATCTTCCTGGGGAGAGAGAGAGAGAGGGAGCTTCTCCCCAGTGCTAAAACAATTTCTTGGGGTGAATAAACTCCTCCCAGTGCGGCCTTGATCTGGAATTTATGGCTCGGGGATTCTAGGAGAACTTTTCCTCTGGACCCTTAATGGATCAGTCTGAGATGGTGGGAAGGTTGTGCACCAATGACGGGTTTTTCACACGTGCGGAAGATAAGTAGTTTCTGATCACTTCCCAATTGTAGTCAATGGATGAGGATTTCTGTGTTTTTCTTCTCTCAAGGTGGGCAGCGGCGCTCTCCACTAAGATGTGGTGAATAAAACGCCAGATTTTATATCTCTGTTGCTTTTAGCGAGGAGTCTCTATGGGCTTCTTGTGTTGACATCCATTAACTTGATATAATATTTTTGCTCGGTTTTAAGTGGATCTTTTTACGTATTTTCTCTCGGTGTTTCAATGTGTTTAGTGTTAGGAGATTTTCATACTTATTGTAAAGTAAGTTCCTAATTAGCGTTAGAATCATCTTCCTCAATACTGATGCCCCCTTCAGTATCAGTCATCCCTCACATAACTCTGACTTCAGAATCAGACATTTCTCACCACACTATCAAGATCTTCAGCAAGGTGAGAAAATTATGTCATGAAAATTTTCATCAGGGTTAAATGTAACCATTTATCTGTGACGAATCACACACTGCTTGTACCACCTGTATGTGCTGCCGCTACAACTCCTGTATGTGAATTTGTCCTGCACAACCACGTACATAGATCATATGCAGTGTGTAATGGATTGCATATTTATTCGATAAAAACTTGAATACAACTTTGTAATTGTATGATTTGTATATGAGCTAAATATCAATGAACATTGAAGGAACAAGATAATTTTAGTAAATTATCTTGCAATACCCATGAGCAAATTTAAGATAGTAAAACACACACACACACACACACACACACACACACACACACACACACACACACACACACACACACACACACACACACGGACACAGGTGGAAACTGAGTACCCACATGAGCCACAGAGACGTTAGAAGGAACTTTTTCAGTGTCAGAGTAGTTAACGGATGGAATGCTTTAGGCAGTGATGTGGTGGAGGCTGACTCCATACCCAGTTTCAAATGTAGATATGATAGAGCCCAGTAGGCTCAGGAATCTGTACACCAGACAGTTGAGAGGTGGGACCAAAGAGCCAAAGCTCAACCCCCGCAAGCACAAATAGGTGAGTACAAATAGGTGAGTACACACAAAGCTACTCTCAGCCATCAGCAGAGTATGACAAGTAAACTCTCTCTAAAGTACCTTATGTGTACTCTATTTTTGTGAGAGTACTTTACTCACTAGTAGAGTACTTTACTCACTACTAAAGCAAGAGAGTAAGCCAAAGGTCAGAACTGGATGCGACACTGCCAGCTGGCGAATAATTTAAGCCGTAAAAATTAGGTTCGAAAAGACATTCAATTCTATATACC
>WNGS01163813.1:5690286-5737754 GCA_020271785.1 Procambarus virginalis | reverse complement strand
GGCAACAAAAAAAATGAAAATCGAGGTGACCGTTCACACAGAATTCGAACACTGTATCCTCTTCAAGTGCCATAAGGCTGTGTCTCTTCTCTCTGTTCCAAATCCTCTGCTGATGGACGCGAAAAAAACACATTGGCAACACATCTGACCTGACCTCTCCCTCCCTCTCTCCTAAACGAGGTTATATACGGGCAGTGGACCCATAAAGGTGATGTTCATTAAATCTCTTTAAAAATTATATACATTTACTTAACCTTTCTTCCTTTCTTTGGTTCATTTGTAATTTAATATTTATTAACTCATTTCGTATCGAATTAAATAGAAACTAATAATGCAAGGGTAAATGCGTAGAAACTATTAACTTAATTATGATATAATTTATATACGTTTTGAGAATTAATGAAATAATAGACAGTTTTGCGTCTGGTGAAGAAACAAGACAAATTTATCAAACAACCAATTATATAAGATATATACCAGTTAAATATATTATATATGTAAACCTAATATACCAGGTCTCTATGAAAACCCTGAATGTTGAGAACTGATGACCTACAGATCTGAAAATAGTACAACAGATCCAAAAATGGTACAACGGAGCAAAAATTGGTACAACAGATCAAAAAATGGGACAACAGATCCAAAAATGGTACATATCTACTCTAAAAATGGTGCACACGCGGACACAAAAACGGTACACACTAAAACACACACACACACACAAAAACAGAGGAGAGAGAATCGTGGTCCCCTGAAACAATTACTTCCATTGACTCAACCTCTCCTGTACAATGTGTGTCTGAAATATCAAAATTGTTTTAGCTGAAAGATTGTCAGTTGAAGCAATATTTGCGTCTATTTGCAGGACACACTAAATCAAAATGAAAGAGCAGAACTGTAGAAAATTGTGGGTGTAATTGTTTTTTAATTGCAGAGATAAAAGTAATATTGCTTTTGCATGTAATGCTTCAAAAAGATAATTGAACTGGGTGATATGAAACCATATTTAAAAATGTGGTCGGTGTTTTTTTGTTTTGAGTGTCTGTGGGGGGAGGGGGTTGAGCTGCTGTTCTTGGGTCTCGCCTCTCAATCTTCCACCAAGTGGTGTCTAGACTCTCGAGCACTTTGAGCTAACTAGTTTTCACATGAAGCTGAGTGTGGGGTCAACCTTCACCCCCTTGACCACTTAGTAAAGTTTTTAAATTTATATCTCTAACGCTCAAAATAATATTCATCTCCTTAGCTCGTTCGGATACCTTGATTTTCCCCAATGTCTTCTTGATCGTGAACTGCCAAGGCGAAATAGCCGGTCTTTATCTTCCATTTCAAATATCCCGAGAATTGAATATGTCGAGATCATGTCTCTCTTATCCAACACGTTAGAGAGTGAATATGTCTCATGTGTATAGTCTGTATATCCGGATATAGTCATCACTTCCTTTTAAATCTGTGAGTCTAAAATATTGCCTTTGAAAATTTTCAATTGTTTAATCAAATAGTTCAATCACTCTGTATATGCATGTCTTATTATATTCCCTGGTTATTTTCAGTCAATAATTCCATCGTTGAAATGACCCCTTGATTGACAAGAGAGTTGCATATCAGTTTTCATCCAATGCAACCATCTCTATTGTGATTATTGCAGATGTGTTGCATGAATACTGAAGCTTTTCTTTCTTTTTTGCATAGGTTTATATGTCACTGCAAATATTGCTGCCGATACCCTTATTGCGACAATGCAATTCATGAAGCCATCACAGCCTTTTTGTTGCACAGTTGCAAACTAGATTGCAGTTAATTATGTTTCTTAAAGAAATATACTTTTAACCAGAAGTTGTAATGGACTCGTTTTCTGCACCTGATTTGGCCTAGATCGTCAACGGGGCGTATTGACAACCAGTACCCCAGCTGTCGTGTGGACGACTAATGGTTGTATTAGTTTGTGGAAGACTATAATGGTTGTATTAGTTTGTGGAAGACTATAATGGTTGTATTAGTTTGTGGAAGACTGTAATGGTTGTATTAGTTTGTGGAAGGCTATAATGGCTGTATTAGTTTGTGGAAGATTATAATGGCTGCATTAGTTTGTGGAAGACTATAATGGTTGTATTTGTTTGTGGAAGACTATAATGGTTGTATTAGTTTGTGGAAGGCTGTAATGGTTGTATTAGTTTGTGGACGACTATAATGGTTGTATTAGTTTGTGGAAGACTATAATGGTTGTATTTGTTTGTGGAAGACTATAATGGCTGTATTAGTTTGTGGAAGGCTATAATGGCTGTATTATTAACCAGGTATCAACCAGCCTAAAATTACCATCAGCAATTTTCCGCCTTTTCTGATAATAAGATTCACAGCTTCCTTCTCTTCCCCTCCCCCATGCTCATTCGTTATTCATTTGACTGTTTAGTGTCGTGGTGAATGCAAATTACAGCTCATATTTATGTATCTTCTTTATGATACAATCTGCATTTGTCTTCACTCTATTAAAAATGATGTTTATTGGTTTTCTCACTCTCTCTTGCCCGTCTTCTCTCTTCTGGGTAAGAGTCTTTGATATTGAACGTCAGAGACCATGGATTGTAGGCTGTTTAAGACCCCCACGGGGTCTGGGAGACGATGTATGTTCCGGGAGGATGAATACATCTACACTCGAATATATGGTTATTGTATAATACATTACTCGGTTGCTACGTAGAGAACCTAGCCTCACTGAGAGAGGGTTTTGGCGCCGCAAGACCATAGAGATGTAGCCTTGATCAGAATTGTGATGTTTGTTAACTGAATAGATGTTTCACCCATCTTTCAATATAGTCCACCCGTCTAGCCTGTCAACTGTTCGACTGTTTGAGAGCGGCTCTAACTAGTCCCCCTGCTTCTGCTCTGTCTCTTTCGTTCCTACATACCACCCATCCTCCTTTGACCGCCGCCCTGTCACCCCTCTCCCCTGCCACCCTGTCCCTTCACACACTTAGAGTAAAGCAAAATAAATAACGAGGCGGCGATCAGAACGTTTTGGAAACTAGATTGCAGTTAATTATGTTTCTTAAAGAAATATACTTTTAACCAGAAGTTGTAATGGACTCGTTTTCTGCACCTGATTTGGCCTAGATCGTCAACGGGGTGTATTGACAACCAGTACCCCAGCTGTCGTGTGGACGACTAATGGTTGTATTAGTTTGTGGAAGACTATAATGGTTGTATTAGTTTGTGGAAGACTATAATGGTTGTATTAGTTTGTGGAAGACTATAATGGTTGTATTAGTTTGTGGAAGACTATAATGGTTGTATTAGTTTGTGGAAGACTATAATGGTTGTATTAGTTTGTGGAAGACTATAATGGTTGTATTTGTTTGTGGAAGACTATAATGGTTGTATTAGTTTGTGGAAGACTGTAATGGCTGTATTAGTTTGTGGAAGGCTATAATGGCAGTATTAGTTTGTGGAAGATTCTAATGGCTGCATTAGTTTGTGGAAGACTATAATGGTTGTATTTGTTTGTGGAAGACTATAATGGTTGTATTAGTTTGTGGAAGACTGTAATGGTTGTATTAGTTTGTGGACGACTATAATGGTTGTATTTGTTTGTGGAAGACTATAATGGTTGTATTTGTTTGTGGAAGACTATAATGGTTGTATTTGTTTGTGGAAGGCTATAATGGTTGTATTAGTTTGTTGAAGACAATAATGGTTGTATTAGTTTGTGGAAGACTATAATGGTTGTATAGTTTGTGGAAGACTGTAATGGTTGTATTAGTTGTTGAAGACATAATGGTTGTATTAGTTTGTGGAAGACTATAATGGTGTATTATTTTGTGGAAGACTATAATGGTTGTATTTGTTTGTGGAGACTATAATGGTTGTATTAGTTTGTGGAAGACTATAATGGTTGTATTTGTTTGTGGAGACTATAATGGTTGTATTAGTTTGTGGAAGACTATAATGGTTGTATTAGTTGTGGACGACATAATGGTTGTATTAGTTTGTGGAAGACTATAATGGTTGTATTTGTTTGTGGATGACTATAATGGTGTATCAGTTTGCGGAAGACTATAATGGCTGTATTTGTTTGTGGAAGACTATAATGGCTGTATTTGTTTGTGGAAGACCTAATGGCTGTACTTTCACTTTTACTTAAACCATTGAATATGAATGCTATAGTCGACGGCGTAAAAATCGAGGCGCATTAAGTGTGTGAACCGGTCCCATTCAGAGGGTCCTAAAAGAGGGTCCCATTCAGAGGGTCCTAAGAAGAGGTCCATTCAGAGTGTCCTAGAAGAGGGTCCCATTCAAGTGTCCTAAGAAGAGGGTCCCATTCAGAGTGTCCTAAGAGAGGTCCCATGAGGAACGTCACATGAAAAATAACATAATTGCTGCTGTAGAGAAACTCTTGTTATCGTGTGAACAAGTGGTGAGAAAGTATGAATCCCATCACGAACACCACAATATAGTCAGAACTCTCCTCTCCTGGGAATGGAATAGTGTCTACGAGCCCCATCATGGACGACAGAATATGGTATGGAACGCTCCTCTCTCCTGGGAAAGGTATGCAGAGTGTCTGCCTAAGGTATAGTGGCCAGCAGAGTGTGGGGACGACGGGTCAGCAGAAGCAGCGTGTGATATGTCTGAAGAATATTACAAACGGTCTCAGAGCGGTCAGGGAGGTTTTCTTATCTTTGTTTCCACATTTGTAGGTAATTCATATATATATATATATATATATATATATANAAAAAACAAGATGGTGAAGGCAAATTTGTAGGTCAAGAAGAAAAGAGAGAGAGAGAGAGAGAGAGAGAGAGAGAGAGAGAGGAGAGAGAGAGAGAGAGAGAGAGAGAGAGAGAAGAGAGAGAGACAATACCATCAATCCAATGCCAGAGGCAACATTTTTATCGTCTGAAAGCATTTAAAACCTCCCATACCAGACATATCAGTACAAGCTAAAGTGCAAAACATGACAATACTAAATTAAAAATAAACTACAAAATAAAACATGCTGATAAAGTGATTTTATGAATATTTAAAATACACAATTACGTAACTGCAAAACCACTCTTTTGAATCTCTGCCTATGGTACAAAGTTTTTAAGTAAGATAGTCAGGAAGAACAAGGCCTGCAGGACTCTCCTGAAAGGACTATGCAAGGCATAACCAAGGAGACATAACCAATGGTGCCAGAGTAACAAACTGTTTAGAAAGAAACTTACCAGTATCCGAGTGACAAGGATTTGGGAGACGATACAACACAGAATCTACTTCCTGATGGGGCATAGAAGCCCACAGAGGCGTACACGAAGGTGGGAATGGCAGCCGAGATGTGAACACCTCATTGTTGGAAAAAACAGGAGAAGATATGATCCCAGCATACAAGATACACTGCCACACAAACAAGCGTGGATTGAGACAGTTTTAGAACATTTGGAAGCAAAATGAGAGGATATCTTTAGATACTAACAATTCAGGTAAGCTAAAAGGATATTAAAAGAGCTTTTCATTGCTAAGATAGTGATAGAGACGGAAGTGTGAGAATGCCGTTGGTGAAATAAGTTCAAATGTTATTTCAAATATGTATTTTATAAAAGCAAAAGGAACAGTGCCACACATTGCATCAGACGTGGCCCCAGGAGGCTTGAACCCATCTGCTATACACCATTCATCAGTTGTCAGCTGCTCCACCACCACACACATCGCATCAGCTGTCAGCTGCTCCACTATCACACAGCTTACATCAGCTGTCAGCTTCCACCATCACACACACTACATCAGCTGTCAGCTGCTCCACCACCACCACACACACTACATCAGCTGTCAGCTGCTCCACCACCATCACACACACTACATCAGCTGTCAGCTGCTCCACCACCACCACACACACTACATCAGCTGTCAGCTGCTCCACCACCACCACACACACTACATCAGCTGTCAGCTGCTCCACCACCACCACACACACTACATCAGCTGTCAGCTTGTCCTTGACAACTGTCTTAACTGTATCCTCTGTCTGTATCCTCTATTTAATCCAATAGAGTAATTAAATATTTTTCAGTACATCTGCTTGTTTATGTAACTTTGAACTGTACTCACCAAATTGTGCCTTCAGGGGTTGAGCTTTGGCTCTTTGGTCCCGCCTCTCTACTATCAATCAACTGGTGTACAGGTTTTTGAGCCAATTATGCCCTATCGTATCCACATTATGTGTGTGTGTGTGTGTGTGTGTGTGTGTGTGTGTGTGTGTGTGTGTGTGTGTGTGTGTGTGTGTGTGTGTGTGTGTGTGCGTGCGTATATATGTGTGCATGCCCGTGTGTGTGTGCCTAAGTACGTTTCTCAGAGTCCCTGGAAGATTAATAACTTCACCAACCAAAAGCTTAATTATTTTAAAATGATATTTCCAAGGCAGGAGATATGGCCAAGACTCTTGACAAATTACTCTGAAGACATGCAGCAAAGAGATAACAAAAAAATAACTGGGATGACGAGCTGGTTGGAAGATAAGAGATGACCGGAAGACTGAGGAGGGAGCAAGACTGATGTTGACTGGAAGACTGGAATAGTGTGACTAGAAGACTAATTTTTGGTAGCAAGACTGGCAGACAAGAGTCGACTGAAATTAAGGCTGATATTTTCTGGAAGAATGGAAGCCAGTGAGCGAGTGGAAGATTGATGCTCCTAGAAGACTGATTGATGCTCCAAGAAGACTGATTGATGCTCCAAGAAGACTGATTGATGCTCCAAGACGACTGATTGATGCTCCAAGAAGACTGATTGATGCTCCAAGAAGACTGATTGATGCTCCAAGAAGACTGATTGATGCTCCAAGAAGACTGATTGATGCTCCAAGAAGACTGATTGATGCTCCAAGAAGACTGATTGATGCTCCAAGAAGACTGATTGATGCTCCAAGAAGACTGATTGATGCTCCAAGAAGACTGATGCTCCAAGAAGACTGATGCTCCAAGAAGAGTGGAAGATAAAAAAAATACTGGAAAACTTTAAGGCTGATGGTGGTTGAAAGACTGGAAGACTAATGCTGGTTGTAAGACAGGAAAATAGAAGACGTCTGAAATTAAGACTGACGTTGCCTGGAAGAATGGAGGACTAGCGGCCACTGAAAGACTGATTTTAGCTGAAAGTCTGGAAGATAAAAAACGGTCAGGAGACTAATGCTTGCCGGAAGACTTGAAAATAGAAAGCAACAGAAAGACTGAAATTAGCTGGAAAGAAAAAAAACATGAAACGATTACAGAAAAAGGGGAATTTTACCAAAATAAATTTAGCAAAATAAACACAAATTTATCGCAAAAACTGTAATTTTCTTAAAAATCCGAAATAAAGGGAACATAAATACTGATGATAAATGAGATAAGAAGTAGCAGAGGAGAGAAGGAAAGGAAATTATTATCAATATGTGAGAGGACATTTATCTGGTGCTCTAATACAGGGCAAACAAGCACCTCCCTTAAGGCGTAATCCCCTTAAATATCCCGAACAGTAAGACGGAGGAAAAATTAATTACGTGAGAATCGTAGGATGAACGAAAAATGGTAACTGAGACACCAGGGGAAAGAGAGAGAGATTGAGGAATGGTTAGGAGGAACTAAAATTTAAATCAATTTTAAACGCATACGAATCTGGATTTAAAAAAGAAAAGTGTTCAAAAATAATTAAGATAATCTAAATACATCATGAAAATACTCATTACTCGAAAGTTATTCAAAGGTCAAATGGGTATACTTACCCATTTGGTGGGTATGGGAGCCTGGAATATATACATTTCACATACATATCAATATATGTACAAAAAGGAATATTAGGGAAAGTAAATATTAAGCAAGTGAACAAAGGGAACATCTAGGGAGCTCCTGGAAGAGGAATGTGATTTCAGAGATTTATGTGATGGAAGCAAATAGTTGTGGTGTTGATGAATTGGGTGATAAGACAAGGGCTCGTGGAACCTGTCTGACTGGGGCAGTTGATCTCTCTTTCTCTCTTCCTACTCCACACACACACACACACACACACACACACACACACACACACACACACACACACACACACACACACACACACACACACACAAAGTACCCAAATGAGCCACAGGGACGTTAGAAAGTACTTTTTCAGTGTCAAAGTAGTTAACAAATGGAATGCATTAGGCAGTGATGTGGTGGAGGCTGACTCCATACACAGTTTCAAGTGTAGATTCGATAGAGCCCAGTAGGCTCAAGAACCTGTACACCAGTTGATTGACGGTTGAGAAGCGGGACCAAAGAGCCAGAGCTCAACCCTCGCAAGCACAACTACGTGAATACAACACTTCATACACTGGTGCAGTGCAATGCAAACTCTTCAAACAAACGAAGCTTGTACATAAATATATGAAACACACACACATAGTTAAATCATTAATCAAACTCACGCAAACACAAATTTCATTCAGAGCTGAAGCAAGCAACACGTGAAGGTCAGCTGATGGCACACATTGATCACGATTCACTGTGCTTTGTCTTGGTGACAACAAATCTATATAACCCACAATATTTTCTGCGAAATATTGTCCCAGTTAACTTTTGCGCCGGGTTGGTGGGCGCTAAATTTAGTCGAGGTGCTGTTAGCTTGTCTGAGAGAGTTATTCCTCTTGTTACTCTGTCCCCCTTGTTGCTGTTGGCTGCACCGGTTCAGAGAGAGAGAGAGAAGGGACACAACTCATCCTCCACAAGGCTCTGTTTAAACAAATTTATAAATCTCCTAAAAACAGCTGTTGTACTAACAATACAAGACTATTGTATTGACAGGAGAGGCAAAGATGTAAGTTTCGTAAAAAAAAAGACTGTATTGATTCAGTATTGATACTGAGAGTACGCAAGTAGATGCCAAGCCTTACAACAGTGACTGTTTAACACATGTTCGGTACTTGTACTGAACAAACTGTGTGTGAAGGGAACTATCAGGGGGAAAGCGCCATGCCATTACGACTATATAGCACTTGGAAGGGGTCAGGATAAGGATTTGGGATGGGACGGGAGGCAGTAATGGTGCCCCAACCACTTGGACGGTCGGGGATTGAACGCCGACCTGCATGAAGCGAGACCGTCGCTCTACCTTCCAGCCCAAGTGGCTGGATAAAGCCTGAGTCCTGTGCAACTAAAATGTGGCCTTTCTGGCTCGGCTACAAGCACCTCCTAGACCAATATGGGATAGTTATTTTTTCCATTTGAGGTTGTTCCTGGTGACCTAAATTCTTGTTGTCCAGACCACACACTAGAAAATGAAGGGACGACGACGTTTCGGTCCGTCAATGACCACTCTCAAGTCGATTGTGATGATGGAAGGAGGATGCAATAAAAAAAAACTTGTTCTCGGCCCAATCACAACTTTGTGTACACTTCACAGTCGCTTTAAATGTTCTGCAGTAAAATAGCAGTAACAGGGGCATAGGGTGAAAGAAACTCTGCCCATTATTTCTCGCCGGCGCTTGGGATCGAACTCAGGACCATAGGATCACAAGTCCAGCGTGCTGTCCGCTCGACCGACCGGCTCCCGTCAACGATAATCGACTACGATAATCAACGAAAAATGACTACCTTGATCAGTTTTGTTACTCTTCGCTCCATATATATAAAAAAAATGTAGCTTACATATAAGGCAGCAGCCCCAAACGACATTGTTAAATAACGACACGCGACCAGGTGTCCAGCTGACAAACATCCACCATCACTCTTCATGGTCTACTCTAATGGCAACAAGGAAGTTGAGAGACACTTTAAGAATACGACTTAATCCAAGTAACTACAATGTGTCGAAAACAAATTTATCTACCTTCGTTTATTAAGTATCCAAAAGAAGGTAAAGAAGAGGCACTTAACTAAGGACTAGTATCACTAACAAACATCCCTTCCAAAGTTCCCAAAAGAACAATTAGAATTAAACTAGTTACACATCTAGAGAGAATTAAATATGTAAACAAACACCAACATGGCTTTAGTGAAGGGAAATCGTGCCTCACGAACCTACTACAGTTCTATGATAAGCTAACGAAAATAAGGTATTTTCAAATACTAAAAGTATTTGATATAGTACTTCGCAAGAGTTTACTACACAAACTCGAGAGGCAGGCGGCAGTAAGCGGAAAAGTATTAACAATGGTAAAGAATTACCTAACAGACAGGAGCCAGAGCGTGATAGTGAGAGACCGTAAGTAGAACTGGCGCAGAGGTAAAAATTAGAGTACCTCAAGGAAGGGTTCTGGGACCCCATATAGTTTCTCAACTGTCAATATTTGCAGACGTTGCGCAACTAATGAGAAGAGTTGTGACAGATGAGGATTGCAAGATTCCTCAAGATGACTTGAAAAAGCAGAGCATTTGGTCCGAGAAATGGCTATTGGAGTTCAACGTCAGCAAGTGTAAATTGTGGGAAATGAGAACAGGTGACAGGAGACCAAAGGAGAAGTGCAACAGCTTCCCTGTTACACATAAGGAAACTCGATAAAGATTTATAAGTTTGCAACAAGACTCGTCCAAGAATTGTGATGGATGCAGAATGAATAGAGGCTAAAGGAACTTAAATTGACGGAACTGGAAAAACAGGAGAGAGGTGAGACATGATTGAAACGTATAAAATACATAATGGGAATGAAGTATATGCAAAAAGAGGAAATATTCACAATGAATACCAGGGAAACACGAGAGCAGCAGGGATGGCGGCTTGAGAGACAGACAAATCAAAGATTTATAAAGATATGCCAGAAAGTTTTTTTTTTTTACGTAGTAGAAGAAAAATAGAATGAACTAAAGACGCAGATTTTAAAAACAAACGCAATTCATAAATTTTAAAAGTAGATATGATAAGGAAATAGGCACACACAGATACACATATTCAAACACGAATCAATTTTCTGCAATTTTGCAAAACATCGTTTCTGCAATTTGCAAAACAAGTCAACAAGTCCAAGAAAGTCTAGCATGCAAAGTCAACAGCCCTTGTTTGTGGTAATAATAATAAACACTTTAGAGAGAATCTTGACTTCCACTTTATAGTTTTTAAAGCTTATTAAAAATAATTCTTGAGTTAGCTGAAGAAGAAGATAAATTAAACAGGAAAAAAGCCTCATTGATCCCTGTCACATATACCGGTATTCCTCTGTTCTATGCTTACCTCTGTTAGTGTTGAAGACTCACCTAGTTGGCTAGTGTCCCAACCTAGTGGGTTAATGGACTCAACTAGTTAGCACTCATGTATAACTGAAAATAAAACAAGTATCATCCAACACATAAGTGAGAAAACTGATAGTCACTAATCTTTCTAACCTCACTTCAAAATTCGCAAAAAAAACTATCTTTTTCAATTTTTATTTTGTTTCCAAATTCGATTTAAAAAAAAAAAGCTATACCGGAGTATCTCTCTTAATCTCCATAATTGCCTGGTGATACTGTGCTCTGGGGACCACTGTGCAGTGTAATGTTCTCATCACTCCCAGCGATAGAAACCTTGCAGTATGACCCCTTTCCTCACTGGCGTTTGGAGGAAAGGTAATTTCTATTTTAATTAGCTTGTTGCCCCCCATAGGGAAGATCCGTCGGAGGGGCTAGGAGTTACAGGAGGGAGTATAAGCTATAATAGAGCATAGTTAAGGAGGGATAATGCAGATGAAATGGGGAGGGGGGGCAGTAGGGTTTAATTGGTCACAAGGGATACTTGTATAGAATGTGTACTTATCTAAAAGTACTCATCTGGTTTTACGCATCTAGTTGTGCTTGCGGGGGTTGAGCTCTGGCTCTTTGGTTCCGCCTCTCAACCGTCAATCAACTGGTGTACAGGTTCCTGAGCCTATTGGGCTCTATCATATCTACACTTGAAAGTGTGTATGGAGTCAATCTCCACCAAATTACTTCCTAATGCATTCCATTTGTCAACCACTCTGCCACTAAAAAAGTTCTTTCTAATATCTATGTGGCTCATTTGGGCACTCAGTTTCCACCTGTGTCCCCTAGTGCGTGTGCCCCTTGTGTTAAACAGCCTGTCTTTATCAACTCTGTCGATTCCCTTGAGAACCTTGAATGTGTGTGTGTTTTGTCGTCCAAAAGTTAGGTTGTGTATGTAAACGTGTGTGTGTGTTTAACGGGAGACTAAATCCCTGCGTGAATCTGCCAATGTGAAAATAGATGTCGGAAATTAATTCATTACGTTATAAGAAACTCAAACGAAAATAATTAATTTTTTCCCACAGGACGTTCTGGAACGAAATGAACACAGCTAACGAAATGACCGACCTCGTTATGAAGTAGACATTCACAAATCACCAGATCCGTGTTCAATTGAACCCCTACATACCACCGGTACCCTGTTCAGCTGTACCCTGACGAAGTGAACATCGCTACACCACCAGATCCATGTTTAACTGTACAATAATGAACTGGACATTTCAACACCATCATGTTCACCAACCAGCTTATACAGAAAGACAAATGTGGCAGTTAACACCGTGTTCCAAGCGACAGAAGATCAGAGTTATGGGGGAATAATGTATCATATTCTCTACCATCAAGGCATAATGTTCCATAATTATATATATTGCCAACATGGCTCAAATGTTTACTAACCTACTGATGTAAATAATTTCCCAGAATGTTGTACAAAGGTACATTTATGTACAGCATCACACTAAACGTCATCTGCTGGCATCCAAGAGACCTTTGTACATCAAGTAACTATTTTACAGGACAAAGAGTGTACCATTCGTCTGTTGAAGTAAAACTCAATCGCTTTTCGTCTAATCTTTTCAGCCAGTTGGTTGGGGTAGAAGGCCTGGTTCTGTACACGAATAATATACATGAGATATGTGGTTCTATACACGAATAATATACATGAGATATGTGGTTCTATACATGAATAATATACATGAGATATGTACATCACGAAGCCTCAGCACATCGCTTAGCTCCTGTACAACACCAGTGAGTTGAGGACAAGCATCTAGCCTACATCAACTCCTCTATTCAGTGTGTACATATGAATCAATTCAAGTCAAAAAACATCAATTTTTTCCTGATATAAAATGCCAATTAAAGACGCACAGTGCAACCGTTGTACGTTAAAAACATCCACGTCGTTTAGGTTGTACTTCATCCTCTTTTGTTCGACACATCACCATCTTTTGTGTACAACATCACCATCATTCTTCAGCTTGTACAAGCATCACCGTTCAGCAGTACATGTTACAGTTGATGTAGCTCACCACCCTGATGTACTTCTGAACTTCTGTTCAGTGCAATTGGATATTGTACATGAACACGTTGCCTGTTTACAGCTTGTAATAGCTTTCGGTACAGCATAAGGCTGCCTGCTGCACGTACTCAGAATATCAACTGTACGTAATTATATTCTTAGATGTACAACTTGAGATTACTTGATATACACCACAAGGAAGTCCTATGTAATGCTCTAAGTTATTTGTACTCAGGCTCCTTGATGCACACTATCCAGCAGCCAGATGTAAACAATCTGATAGCCAGCTGTACAACATCAATCATTTAGCTGTGCATCACCAGGTTACCACCTGTGCACTATCAGGCTCCCAGCTATGCCGCCTTAAGGCCGCAAGCTTTGTCACCATCAGGCAGCCAGCTGTGCCACCATCAAAATACAGCCAGCAACGTGGCAAGACCCACAAAAGCTACACCCAACAGTTCCCGACAAAGACCTATGTACATATTTGTCTTTTGTAGGCCCTGTAAATAATTTCTAATACACAAAAGTTCCTTACGTATCATTCCAGTTTACCACGGCATAATTTTATTATATTGAATTATTACCATTAACAATTATCTAAACTGCTTAATGATTTAACAAATTCCAAAGGAATATTCGTTTTCACTTTGTATAAATCCTGAACTGCTGTCCAAGCTACCGATGCGTGTGTCTGTGTGGATGTACAGTTTTGTTTTGTATTCCCTGTGCGTGCTAGCGAGGCCCCCAGTGTCTCAGGAGGGGGTTATTGTTTTATAAATAAAGCGATTTCGAAAGTTGGTGTTTATTTTACCTAAAGAGTAAAAAATATATGGATTTTATTTTATGAATTTTGAGGAACTATATGTGAAATATACATTGATATGTATATAGATATATTAGAGGATGTATGTTTTTTCTTAGTCTGCAATTCCTGATAGGATTATAATTTGATTTGCAAGAGAAGACTCATTTATAAAGCAGGAGACATATCCTCAAAATTTATTTTTTTAAATAACTGTTTCATTGATTACACTTTATCATCAGTGTTGAAAAGAGAACAAAACAACTAGTCAAACCTTAGCTAGAGTCCTCGAAACTAACTTTTATACGTACACAAATTCAGTGTGAATTAAAATGAAAAAAAAAACACAATAAAGATTTAATGAACAAATAGCAAAATTATATACTTAAAAATATATACAAACCATTGACACATAGCGGTAGGAATTAACGAGTTCAGTTCCAGGCATATTTTTTATGCTAACATGTTTCTTTCAATTACTGAAAATAAGATTTATTAGGATAATCGCCACTACAGATTACAGATTACAAAGAATATCACATATAATACTAATTAAATATCAAAGACTCTCCTCTTGCTCATCGGAGGAGCAGCGTCTACTTAAGATGATGCAGGTAAGTCCTCATTACACTACAGTGATGAGTCACTAGAGGTCCTTTGGTTTCCCTATTGGGTTTATCATCCAACTCATTCAAAACCTTGAATGAGAATTTTTTCCCCACAGAGGGAGGAAAAGTATTGTTTCCTACCTTGTTAGGGAGGAAACAATATGAACTAGGCCTGTATAGACATATATATATATATATATATATATATATATATATATATATATATATATATATATATATATGTGTGTGTGTGTGTGTGTGTGTGTGTGTGTGTGTGTGTGTGTGTGTGTGTGTGTGTGTGTGTGTAAATCACGAAAATAAACACGTGATTAAAAATGTGACAGTGTCAGACCACGGAGGAAAATTGAAACATGAATTTCCTTAAGTACTTTCGTATATTAATACATCTTCAGAAGGAGGGAGTTTACAGGTCAAGTATTGGACATATATAGGCAGGAGAGAATGGTGGAGTGAGATGAGGTACAATAACAAATGAATGGGAATTAGGTGGGCACAAATATGAGCCGCACAAGAAATGCTGAAGGCCTATTGGCCCATACGATGCAGCTCCTATCCATACCCACCAACAGGCCCACACATGGATTATAATTGCATAACATAGTAAATATTTACAATGAATTAGTGAGACAAATGTGTTCCAATGATCCTACTCAAATCGCCCTTTAACTGATCTATCAAAAATGGATCTAAGTTATATAAACCACTGCTAATATTCAAATTACTTTCTTTTGTAATCTGTATCAAAGCGATTCAATTATGTTTCTATTATAAGTGCTTTTACAATTCGTTATTGAAGAAGCCAACTCCCAATCAATTTGGTGAGCATCTTCTGACAGATGAACAAACAAAGCATTAGACAATTGGCCATGTCTTACAGAGTATTTATGTTGCGAAATTCTACATTTTCAAATCTTTAGATGTTTGCCCAACATAGAACTTATTACAGTCTTTACAAGGTATTTTGTCAATGACGCAATTATCACTACGAGGGCTGTGCCTAACTAATAGCTTACCAACAGTATTTTCGTAGCTAAACAATACATGTATATTAAAAAGTTTCAAGGCCTTCACAATATTCTCAAACCCAGAGAAATTTGCGTATGTGTATGAGTGCGAGTGTTTGTGTATGTGTCCACAGATAATTATGTATGCGTGTGTATGTTATGAGTGCGTTCTCTCTCACACATATACATGATACAGTTATTAGTAAACAGTGACACGGGCGACTCTGAGGTCAATTTGTTTTCGCTGTAAAACTGTTCTTTGTGGCCGATGTTTAGACACGGAATTGACATTGCCAATAGATTGACTTTCATGCGACGTATTTTATTAAATATATTAATTTAAATATAAAAACAAAATACATCAAACTATTGCGAAAAGGAATTAACGAAATCATTCATTAATGCATGGCCTTGAAGAGCAAAATAAAATGGTAGCAATTATTATTTTTTATTTTATAATTATATAAAGCCGCTCCGGTTAAGAGAGAACTGGTTTATCCTCCTACAACAGTTCCTTAACTGTTTGTTTCGTAACTGGAAGGAGAAGTCCCCCCCTGCAGTCCATCAATGGGTGAGTAGGAGTCTATCAGCTATTCCATTCTATCAACTGGTGAGTAATAGTCTATCAGCTCCTCCAATCTATCAGCAGGTGAGTCTCTAGTCATCTATAACACGGATTCTTTGATAACACCTTTCTCTACACAGTCGCACATGCTAGAGCAGACATGAGTACATGTGCAGTAACCTGTCTCAGGCCAGTCATATATCTGAGCCAGTCACGTGCCTCAGGGCAGTCATGTGTCTCACTGTATTCCTGAAAGTTACCTTCCGTAACTCATCCAAGCAAGTGAGCGCCCTTAATTCCCTTTCGAGAGCTCTGGGGAGCTTAAATGTCCCCTCTACTTAAGCTGACTTCAGATACATAAGTGTAGCGCACGCACTATCAGCCTCAGGTGTTTGGGTCAACCTCCACCAACACCTGTAATCCTCATTATGTCACATGTTTTACGTTATCGTAACCAGAGATATAAATACAACTTATTTAGAAAAGAAGCGGATTACAAATATTCAAGTTTTTGTTAATGCTTCGAACTCAATAGATCACGTGGGTTGCTTACTTTTGTGCGTTTCTAGTTAGGCTCAAAGGTTGATTTTTATACAAAGGAGCAAACAAAGAGAACCAATCACCAATCCCCCCTCCCCCTCTTTCGCTGCACCCCCTTCCCACCCTAACCCCCCACAACTATCTCAACCAACCCCTCTCTGTACCAACTCTGGCCTCCCCACTACCCGCACCTCTACCATCTACCAATCAACCTCTACCAGCCCATTCAGGCTCGGACGGTGAATTCATGATGTCTGAGGGCGACCTATTTATTTTTGTGGGGAGTGAACAGATGGCCCGCCAGTAAAGAGGATTACCCCGTTACCGTCTGTTTCCCAACACGCAGACCAGGACGTGGACAGCAACTGGGTGACGGGGGAGGATAGACAGAGAGGAAGGGGGAGAATGGAACGTAAATAAAATAATGAGAAATTTAGGGGAGGAAGTGTTGAGGTGAAGAGGTAACGCACAGTAGGGGTTAAACAACTGAGCAGTATTACATTTTTTAAAATCATATAACGTAAGCTTTTTCTGTCTAAAACTGGGTTTATCTTATAGAGTAAAATACAAAATACTGCTTGTGTACATGAAACTCTCTTTGGATAAAGGAGTACAAGATATAAAAGCAGAAGGCTCTCTTCCCACTCATCTATTTACGCTAACAACAATAGAAAGCTTGGACACAATACAGTGATAAAAACCGGTATTAAAATTTGGCATCTCAATAAAAACCTGTTTTAATTTTTTGCAACTCTTTCCATACAATAATAATTGTGTTCTAATTAATAGTTTGCAACTGATTTGACTTAAACAATGTGTTATTTATGGGTCACTTTGCTTTACTTTGATGTTAAATGCAAGTAAATCCATTTGATTTTTATATTAACTGGACCCACCATTGTGGAGCTGAGTGGTTGGACCCCCATTGTCAAGGGAAAGTGGTTGGACCCCCATTATGGAGAACAGCAATTGGAATCCATTGTGATGGACAAGTGGTTTGACCCCCATTGATATTTTTATTATAATTAATTCGTTAAAAATATCGCATACACATGAAACTTCCTGACGGACACGTAATACGAACTTTGTCATGAAAGATACATGAAACTCCACGCATTGTGGAAGACATATTCACATGTGTGGATACTTTACATATGTGTAAAGCCTTATCAGTTAAATTCCCCGCGTTCGTTATAATCACTCAAATACTTATAAAAATCTGTTCTTAGTGTAACAACACTTTGGAGATTAGTTGTAAAATATTTGTTGTTATTGTTTGCGGTGTTATGATGAGAAAATTACCACAACATATATGCTGCAAAAGGTAATTGAGATTTACTCTCAAAATGCTTAGCCAAACGTATGGTATTGTAAAGTAATGAATTTGCTATATCAACATCAAAATGCCATATATTTCCTTGATGAACGATTATTTAGGAGAGAGAGAGAGAGAGAGAGAGAGAGAGAGAGAGAGAGAGAGAGAGAGAGAGAGAGAGAGAGAGAGAGGGGGGAAAGGGAACTTCATCTGTCTCCAGCTGTGAGTCAGGGTAGATTCACATCAATATTTATAATGAGCTCACTGAGCGGTTCAGGCAAGCGATCATTAATCATCACAATACCCATCAACTCTACGTTATAAAGTAGATTTTTGGCTATCAAACCTAATTCATGTCATTTGTAACAGATAAAGCATTGCCAAAAAAGCATTGTTTTTAATAATAGACAGACGAATTAGTACTCTCAGTTCTGTATCCAGTGCCCAGCCCTCTGGTACCAAAATAATGTATTATTTGAAGTGTATAAACATAGGCAACATGAAATTGGCATAATTAGCAGTGAATATCCATAGTATCGCAGGGTTCGTAATTTAACATCCTTTACTCCAGCCTCCAGAGAAACGAGGGAGCTCGTTATCCAGCGCCTCGCTGGCTGTACAAGGCTTTGTTAATTAATACACTCAAAGCAGTCATTAAATATTCGTCTGCACACACACTGTTTTGTCTTGGATACGGTGTTCACGTGGCTTAAATGTTCCAATCCATAATAAATTCCAATATCTCGTTATGTAAACATGTATATAAAAACCTGTTCTCTTTATAAAACTGGGAAATATAAATCTGTGATCTAAAAATCTTTAATTATCATACAAGCAAAACAAAACATAAAAGCAATGGGTAGTAGGGGGCAAAAGAACATAGAAATGCAATGGAGGAGACCTAAAAATCTCCTTTAATTCCGTGTATGTGCGTTTCTCCGAGGACTAATGTTCCTTTCTTCCAGCCAGAGGTGGTCCTACCCATATCTACATATTATATATATATATATATATAATAATATATATATATATATATATATATAATATATATATATATATATATTCTCCTCTCCTCAAAGTACTAAGCATGTGCTCTTTTAGGATGCTGGCACTACTCAAGTGGATAAATATGGCACTCGTGTACTGTTGTGTGTGTGCCTAAGAGACACAGTATACACATTCCGTATGTGTCATCTAGTTTCGAATTTTTAACATTGATGTGAAACAGATTCAAAAAGCATATTGGAGTCTTTAAGGTTCTTATTTAAAATTAAACATTTGTCTTCATTTTCTTAACAGCAAACCAGACACTCTCATTTCCCTGAGAGTCTGGTATCCAGATGGAAGTATTCAGGTCACTTTTCTTGGACATTCCTTTACACTTTGACGAGTCAGGCACCCAGGAATTATAAAAAAAGGTTTTCCCAAAATTTGATTATTTTGATTTAGCTATTGAGACCTCATTTTATTCACTTAATCCCAATCTTTATTGTTTCTCTCCTTGATGTGTCTTATTCGCTTCGTTACTCATTAAAGTCATCCTTACTTACCTCTTTTTCCTCATAAATTCCTTCCTTCTTTTCAGCTTGATGTCAGCTTGAGTTCGCTCTTTCTCTTGGTGAGCAGATAGTATTTATTTCGGTTATTTTTCTCTTATCTTTTTCTCTGACCTATGGAGATGTCTTTTTGAGCATCAACGAGGGATTCATTCATCATCTATTTATAGGCTTTGGTTCGGATATTCTTGCAAAAAAGAATTGTTTAGCATCTTCTACTGCCTGATTCGTAATGAAGACGGTCGCAGTTAGGTCAGTTTCAACTTAAAAGCGATCAAAGCGTGTTTTCTCATTCTTTAGTGAGCTGCTTTTAGCCAGATGAGGAATCCTCAGTTCGTCATCAAGGATCTTATTTATTTTCCTGTTAGTATCACGTAAGGAGGAAGAGCGGCCTATTGACATAGCTCGGGTGCAGGGGAAGAGTTGTGTAAAACCCTGGTTTGTGCCTCGGAGAGGCTGCAGGATCCAGTAAGTTCAGTAGAACTTCGGTTTCAACTCCTTTTGACCATGTCGTAGCTCAGTCGATTAAGGCAGTGTCTGGGATGCTCTCAGACGCAGGTTCGAAGCCTCGTCACGGCCCTTGTGGATTTGTTCACGTAAGGAGTTGCAATAATGGTAGTCTATCAGCAGCCAGTGTCTACAGCGTAAGGATGCTGCATCTCCACTCTTGAGTGGCTCAATAATATGACCTTTCAGATTATTACTTCATAAAACACAACGAACTTCAAGATTTGGCATTAAACCTTGAAATCAAACGCCATGCCCCCTGTGATTTTTTTTCTCTCAGTATTTGTTTTAAAAGTGAAAGAAAAAGTGGTTTAACTTTTGAGAACCAATGGTCACGCGAAGAAAATATTGTGGTGACAGAAAGTTTGAGAATGGAGTAAAGAAAAGTTCTCGCTTTCGCCCTCCTGTCGAGGTCATCATTTTGGTAAAAAAAATAAATAAATAAAAATTCTCCAGGAGACAGAACAACAGAGCGAACAACAAAGATTTTCAGAACTCGAACTGATTTTGTTGGAACTTCGAAAAAGAAAATAATTCGAATATAAACATTACAAATTCTGGAGGGAAGGAATTATCTGGGTAAAGCAGCAAGCCATTACAACTATATAGCACTTGGAAGGGGTCAGGACAAGGATTTGGGATGGGACGGTGGGAAAGGAATGGTGGCCCAACCACTTGGACGGTCGGGGATTGAACCCCGACCTGCATGAAGCGAAACCGTTGCACTACCGTCCAGGCCAAGTGGTTGGGTACAGATTCAGGGAGATGAGACAAATCTCATATGCCTGTTTCGTGTTGGGATTAATGTCACCGGTTTAAAAAAATGGGACAATCGCTAAAAAATGTTATAAAAAATGGGACAATCGCTAAGAAAATGTTATAAAAATAGGACAATTGCTAAGAAAATGTTATTCATTTTCTTATAAAGACAGTTATACCTCTGACAGGCTCAACAATTATGGAAATAATTCACTGATTATTAGCATTTACTAAACCAGTATGGTTTTAATGGCGTTGTAAGGGATACGAGGACAGGATAAGAGCCGCGATATGAGGATAGATTAGAAGCTAGGATATAACAAAGAGCTTATATAAGAAGGCAGACTAAGGCCTGACAGATGAGGATATAATAAGATATATAATATAAAAAACAGACTAAGAGGTGGGATGTGAGAACGGTGAGATAAAATGGCCGCCGAGGTACCCACACGTTCAGGTGGCAGAGGTACCCACATGTTCAGGTGGCTAAGTACCCACACGTCCAAGTGGCTAGAGAACCACTTGGTACCTCGTGGCTATACTGGCTAGATATTTGGTGGTTTAAGGAGAACTAACTACTTATTTATCCCACATTCATCCTTCCAGCAGCAGTTTATGAGTTGACACAAGCAAGTATTCTAGAGCAACAGGAGTAACTTTTACATTCTTTTCTTGGCTCTCTCTCTCTCTCTCTCTTCTTCATTCACACCAATAAGGTGATGGATGCTGTCAAAATTGCTTAATATTCTTTTCCCCTTTCTTCTCTAGCTTCTACCTTCCTTTTCACCCTTCTTCTACTGCCCCCCCCTTTTCCAAGACCCAAACAAAATAAGATGGAGTAACTAGGATTTTCAATTCACCCCATTATCCACACAAGACCTCACAGACCCCCTTCCACCTCTGTTTGTCATGGGACAAAACACCAAAATATTTTGCATTCCAAAACAAAAAGAAACAACACAAAATAGACAACTAGAAACGGAGGAGAAAGGTCAAGGAGAAAGAAACATGAGAACACAGGTATCAGCCTTTGCCCTTTCTCCAAGAGGCTTATATTCTGTCTCACACGTTCACCCGGTCGCTCTCCTTCAAGCTGTCAAAGTTCAAGCTCACATCTTGTCTAAAAGTTTAATGCTGAGTTGTAATGTATCAGTGTTAGGTAATAAATAAATGTAACATAAAACATGAAGGTACTCACCTAGTTATACTCACCTAGCTGTGCTTGCGGGGGTTGAGCTCTGGCTCTTTGGTCCCGCCTCTCAATCGTCAATCAATAGGTGTACAGTTTCCTGAGCCTACTGGGCTCTATCATATCTACACTTGAAACTGTGTATGGAGTCAGCCTCCACCACATCACTTCCTAATGCATTCCATTTGTCAACCACTCTGACACTAGGAAAGTTCTTTCTAATATCTCTGTGGCTCATTTTGGCACTCAGTTTCCACCTGTGTGTGTGTGTGTGTGTGTGTGTGTGTGTGTGTGTGTGTGTGTGTGTGTGTGTGTGAGTGTGTGTGTGGACGATGGATATGACAGAGCTTTACCACGAATTATGTACAAATCATTTTTCAGCGAATATCACAATTATGATCACACAATAAATAAATAAAAATATATAGGTTCGCATTTTCGTTATTCACAAATATAACATCATTTCGTCTTTCGTGAATCTTTGAAGAAATGTGGAAGTAATTTCGTGTGATTTTCTCGTTGATATCCTGATGGCCCACAATGGTTATTTATCAAGCAATATACACATTTAAAGTAATTGATAAAACGACCAATTACTTCTATTCAACAGAAAATGTATTATAGATGACAAGTATACTAATATCCTCCATTAAGAATATCATAGATAATCATTAATCTCAATATATTTCGGAAGTAATAATATCAACAAATAACCTACAGTTAGTAGTATAAATTTTGTAATTGGTCAGCTGTCTGTAGATTTTTAATTTACAATAAAAATAATAGCGATAAATAATAACTGATACAAATCATGAGGGATTGTGTCACAGAGAATTGTGATATGAAGTAATTTTCTGATTGGGGATTATTGTTCTTCATTAATCACAATCAAGGCTGCTCGCCATTGACCGCGGCCTCAAGTGACAATCAGTTGGCATTGATCAGCAATATCTAGCAATACTAATCGTTTGCTAAACTCTTTACTTCTCCAGGAGACAAATTAACAAATAATTATCATTCAAAATGAACATGTACCCAATTCTTCACCTAATCCTCGAGTTATCTACCATTCCTTTTCCCCTCTTTTCATTCCTCACTTCTCTCTCTCTCCCTTATTCTTAAAACTGACCTTTTCAAACTCATCTTCTAATACCATGTAAAAAATTATTTATTCAGCCCCGCGCTTGAGAGTTCATTATTATAATGGCTTCATGTTCTCGTCCAGAGCCAATGTCTGACTTTCATATAAAAGTTTTTATGTTATACAAAAGTCTTATATAGGAAAAAACTGAAAGTAAAAAAAAATTATATCGTGCTCTAACTCTGTTATATTTCAAATTGCAAGGTCAGGATTTGTTTATTGTAGCGATGAGTTATGATTTGTTCTTCTCAAATCCTTCGAGGAGAAAAAAGAGGAAAATTATGACATAAAAAAAAGAGGTGCAACCGTCTTAGCAAATCTTCTCCGGGGATTGGTGTTAAATGGGAAAAATTGTCAGTGATGTGTTGAATGATTTTGCATGTCATGCTTTGGTCTTGATGATGGAAATAATCAGTTTTATCGGTCTTAGTTTCGAAATCTTTTAGATTATATTTAACCGTCGTTGCTTTATCCTCAAATTTGTTCAGGGTTTTTTTCCGATTATAAACACCGTCAAAGGCAATTAGAAGACGTGAAAGAATCAGTAACTAAGGAACGGCGAAGTATTTTTGTCTGTCTAGACAAGATAGAGAAGATAAGCATAACAAGTGGAAGATCTTGAGGTTATCTTGAGGTTATCTTGAGATAATTTCGGGGCATAGCGTCCCCGCGGCTCGGTTCTTTTTGTTACACACTCCCCCGGGAAGCAGCCCGTAGCAGCTGTCTAACTCCCAGGTACCTATTTACTGCTAGATAACAGGGGCATCAGGGTGAAAGAAACATTTGCCCATTTGCCTCCGCCTCCACCGGGGATCGAACCCGGAACCACAGAACTACGAATCCGAAGCGCTGTCCACCCAGCTGTCAGGCGCCACAGTTACTTCTAAGATATCTAAACAAGTTGAAGCAGGTAAGCAAACGAAAAAGAAGCAAGTAAACCAATCAAGAGAAAGCAGGTAAGAGAAACAAGATAATTAGAGCAAGTGGACACTGTGAGAGTTGAACTGATCAAGGTTACAGGTATATAGGTACAGGTATATATAGATACAGGTATATATAGCTACAGGTATAAGATTGGGTATATAGCGGCACGCCTCATCATCACTCACATAAAAGCAGAGCCATAAAAGTCACTAAAAAAAAGCTATTTGTATTGTTAGACTATATAACAGCTTAATTTAACATTCCCAGAATAATAGATTTAAAAATTATTGTATGATTTGCATAAATAATTTAAAATTTATGAACAGGTATTGAGGAATATTTAAACTCTAAAAAATGAAAATTTCAAAGGTCCTATTAGAGACGAGGAAGAGCTAACTAGGAACACGCGTTCCTTGTTAGGACCCCCTCATCGCATGTGATGGGAATCACTTTCCAAAAGCATGCTTATTAGTTAATATTTTTCCTTTGTTGTTTCATTGCATTTTTTTTAACATTCTCATGATCTTTTTATGCTTTATATTATATATGTTGTTGAATATGACCGAAAGGGTAAGATTAATCATTCTAACACGACTCTTCAACATATTTCTTACGTTTTTCTTCACTGTCGGGGGGTAATTGAAAAATTAACTCTCCAAAGTTCATTTTTACATTTTTTATCTATGGTCCGAGGCCTAGAAGCGTTTCACAAGACTTCTTACATTTTCAAAGACTAATTTTTATCTACTCTGCTTCATGCCTTTATTTGTTTTTGGGTGAGGTGATAGGATACAAATGTTTTTGGGTGAGGTAACAGGAAACAAATCATTGGGAAAATACAGAACACGAAACAATGGGTAGTAGTAAATGGAATGCATTAGGCAGTGATGTGGTGGAGGCTGACTCCATACACAGTTTCAAATGTAAATATGATAGAGTCCAGTAGGCTCATGAATCTGTACATCAGTTGATTGACGGTAGAGAGGCGGGACCAAAGAGCCAAAGCTCAATACCCTCAAGCACAACTAGGTGAGTACAACTAGGTGAGTATCCTTCCTCATAACCCAATTTCCTGTTCTCATATCCCTTCAGAGTGTAATGTTCCCGTATTAGTCAATCGCTTTATCCTGGTAACTGCCTTATGTGTCCTCTCTCTCTCAAACCTGAGCTTTGCTGGTGTTGGCTTGTAATTCCCCCTCACTGAGGTCGCCAGTATTTATAGTGAACCCTCAAACGAATTCATCGTTCTTTCTATTCTCCCATGAGACGAAGTCATCGTTCCTTCTATTCTCCCATGAGACGAAGTCATCGTTCCTTCTATTCTCCCATGAGACGAAGACATCGTTCCTTCTATTCTCCCATGAGACGAAGTCATCGTTCCTTCTATTCTCCCATGAGACGAAGTCATCGTTCCTTCTATTCTCCCTTGAGACGAAGTCATCGTTCCTTCTATTCTCCCTTGAGACGAAGTCATCGTTCCTTCTATTCTCCCTTGAGACGAAGTCATCAATTCTTCACCTACGAAGATTATGTTCCCCCTCAGACGAGGTCATCACTCATTCACCACCCACCTTCGGCCTGTCCTCTGATGAGGTCATCATCCACCCTTTTCCTCCTCCTCAGATCAGGTCATCACTCACTCACCATTAATCCTTGTTTTCTCTTCTGATAAGGTCATCACAACCTCACCATCAACCGTTGTCTTCTCTGATCAGGTCATCACAACTTCACCACCCACTCCTGTCCTCCCCTCAGATGAGGTCATCAGCTCTCACTATTTCCTCTTCACTCTCCTCCCCCATTCCTGGCCTATTTTTCTGATATTTTCTCCCCTCCCCCTTCAGTTTAGTGCCAATTTTTATCCATTCTTGCCATTTCATTTCAGATTTTTGCCCTCTGATTCCACTTTCTCCACCGTTTTCGAATATTTCTCCATTTATAATCTCTTCATTATTTGCCTCTATTTTTCCACCTTCTCGTCCTGAGGTTAATGTGTGAATCAAGTCTTAAATATGTGTTATATGCAATCTTGATGGAGATGTATGTTGGTGTGTGTGTGTGTGACATATTCTGACGCTGATATATTGTAACGTAGATATATTATTGCACAGCTCAATTGCTGGTGCGATATAACAGCACACGGCTGAATTAATGTCCTGGTATATTATTCCCCCTGTCATATAATGCAATTACATTTGCAATATAAAATAAATAGTAATTCAGTATTATTCCCAAACTGTTATCATTTTCACAGATATAATTATCGTAAATACTATCTGTATTATTATTTATTATTAACAAATAAATTATCAAAACGGATTAATCTATATAAATATGTATATAAACCTATATATATATATATATGTACCTAACATATATAGGTGGTACCACCGCTGGTTCCGTCTGTAAGGACCCTCGGCCTCGAAAAAGAGGATATGTAGCATCCGGGGTAGCCTTGTGTGGCACCCTCGTTCAGCCACATATTGTCTTCTCCTACCACCCTCCTATATATTATATATTTTGATGTTATATTTTATTTAAAGGGTTACAACATTGGTTACATGCAAGGTACAAGGCTACTTGTCACAGGTTGTCGAGTTCTTCCAGCTCCTCAGATGGGAGTCAGGAACCATGGATGCAGTATGTATCAAAATAAAGCTTAAATTGCCCCTACCATGAATCGAACCTGCGTTACCAAACAGTGCTCACCACACTCGCATACACAGTACTAACACCACTCTACTAGCGATTACTTGTATGGGATGGTTGGTTATGGTACTCATTGCGTGAACTCCATGACCAACCATTCCCGACAACACCTGTGGTATATGTATGTGTATCATTCTTACCCTTCTCCTAACCCCCCACCCCCCACCCATCTCTCTCTCGTCTCCCCCTCCCTTAAAACCTGTAGCTGGCTCAAAGCCTAAATGCCAACACCAAGAAAATCATTTAAGAATTTGGTTTGCAAAAAATAATAAGCATGAGATCTTGCTGGTAACAGAGACTACGACTCTTGGCCCCATCAAAGACCGTCATAACTACTCCATTTAATTAACGAGCCACTTAGACCATACAATACTCGTCCTGAACACGATCTACAGAGTACTGTGGTAGCACCAGCACCACTAACCACCCGCCAGCCTAGTACCTACATGCTAGAAATGCTACATGCTAGATTATAGAATATAATTTAAGAAATAGGTGGAAAAAGAGCTGGAAGATATTAATCAATATTATATCTCTTCACCCAAAATGCTGCTAATGACAGCGGAAGATTAATGGAGCCTCCTCAAATATTTAAGTTACTCCAAATATATTGAACAATAATAAAGGTAATAAACCCCAAAATTTTGAACATGTGGATCGTTCAACTTTAGTTAATTATCTCGCATTAACAACCAGCTTCCGAGCCCTACTATTAAGCAATTAAATTTGTTGGAGGTAATCACCCTGAATACTTTACAACTCGCACCTTCAATACTGTTGTTTTATGGCTGGAAAAAACAATCTCGCTTTTATACTGCACCAACACACACACACACACACACACACACACACACACACACACACACACACACACACACACACATTGATGGTGTTTGAAGATCTGAAGGTAGTCATTGTAGCGTCAAGGATTTGAATCACTTCATTAGTTATTTTTTGATCACTTTGAGTTTAGCAATTATTCAAAACTTTGAAAAACATGATTCTCTGAGCTCTGAAAAGGTATTTAGACTATCAAATACCTTTGGTAATCAGCTTTGGCTGGTTCAAATGAACAAATCCACAAGGGCCGTGACGAGGATTCGAACATACGTCCGAGAGCATCCAAGACGCTGCCTTAATCGACTGAGCTACTGAGCGATTTGTTCATTTAAAGCATCACGCAATTGTCATTTCTGTGTGTAATGAAGTGTTGGCTGGTACCATGTGATTATCAGCAGGGCATTAACTTCGACACACATAAATAAAATCATAAAATTTTATAATTCAATTATAAAATAAAATTAAAACTCAATAGTGTCGTCATTCTCATAGAGAATCACTTAGGTAAACCTGGAGCTCTGCTGTCTCGTACAATTGTCACATTATCAGACTATTAACAGTTTGGTTGTAACAGCTGTGGATAACTGTTAAGCGGGTCAAATGCCTCCCCCAAACTGTCAGCGGAGACTTGCCGTCAGGCGTGGAAAATATTGCACCTTGACTTTCGGATTTTTGTCACTGCCACACTCCCGTGCAGGGTAACGCTATGCACATTACCACCAGCCGACGCTGACGTTGTATGTAATGGCTGGTGTTCGGAGGCTGGAGGTAGGGAAGGCGAAGAGGGGAGAAAGGAAGGGGCAGCTACCAGGAGAAAAATGAAAGGAGAGTAATAGGGAAGAGAGGAAGATACATGGAGAGAAATAAGAGAGAAAAAGGGAAGGTAAGAGAAGAAGGGATTCATTAAACAAATGACAAAAAGCTTCGGATTATCAATGAATTCGTAAATTCAGCTCAAATGATCCACCAGTCACCACCATCCTTCACCATCCTTCACCAATCAGCAGCATCACTACAGCCTCCACCAGTCATCACCACAATCCTTCACCAGTGATGATCTACCCAAGGGAATGAGCTCGTACGTGTCAATGTGTGCAGAGGATGCCAAGATAACGAGGAATGTAAAAATAGAGGAGGACTGCAATATGTTAAACAAAGACCTTAACAAACTCCAGGAGTGGACAAGCAAATAGGTGATGGAGCCCAATAATAATACATTTAAGGAAATGGAGATAGAAATGGGAGAAAGAAGACAAGAAGGTGTCCATATCATAAATGAAAGACCACTACTGGAATCGAAGAAAGAGATTTTGAAGTGGATATAATTCATATATTAATACCAAGAGCACACATGTACAGGTAACATCAGCAGCATAAGAGACGCTGGCGAACATTAGAACATCGTTTAGAGTCCTAAATCAGGATGCTTTCAAGGTAATCAATAAAACTTTGGTAAAATCAGTACTAGAATATGTAACACCGGCCTGGAATCCCTTATGAAACAAAAAAAACTGAAACAGTTGCAGAGGTTTTCAACTAGAATAGTGCCAGAGGTAAGAGGGTTAAGCTATGAGGACAGGATGAAGGAGCTGCACATCATAACCGTAGAGAACAGAAGAAATAGAGGAGATATGATAACAGCATACAAGATACTAATGGGGAATAAATAAGGTGGGCGAAGGACAGCTTCTAAGCTAAGACAGCCTCTTTAAGCTAAGAGAATCAACTTTAATCTCAGTTCACTTCATGAGCTTCTTCCAATCACCAACATCAATATCACTAGCACCACCAATCCCCAGCCATCAATAAACACTGACTCCACCAATCACTCTGCATCATATCAACTTCGGCCAAACACCATGCACAATAACACCTATTTTCAATCACATATTCCTACAATAACCACCACGAATCGCCATCATCAATCACTAATTACTCTCACTATTTCCACTAATCACCATACGTTATACCAACTAATCACCAATCCCCATAATATCCACCACTAGCCACCATCACCAAGACCCACCACCAGCACTCCATCCACCAATCACTGTGTACCTAATCAACCACCACCAATCACTAGACACCAGTGTCACCAGCTCCACCAATCAGCTCGCGTCATTGCCTCAGCATGCACCAATGAGCGGCGCATAAATTCCACCCCGAGGCTCCCGGACGAAGGTAATACAGAGTAATGATACCATTATCGCCTGGGAAACATCAGTAAATTTAAGCATAAGGCGAATATTTTCAGAAATGGTGCTGGTGTGAGAGACATTATACGAACATCAAATTCTTTTTTTTACCTCTGCCCTTCCTCCACCGGTGGAAGGGGTGGCTTGTAGACTTAAACCAGTTTACTGTGTAGGTTTACCGACATTGTGTGCTACAATGCACGTCTAACAAATCGTTTAACGAACGTGTGCAGTTTCAACAGTCTATGGTTGGTATGTTCGATTAATTCTGACGTTACATGTTTGGTCGCTGGAGGAGTTTGCTCATTGAGATCGATTTTGACGTGGGAATGTCAGATTAAGGGAGATTTAGTGTCCTTCCCTGGGAGAAAGTTACTTATCGTTAGTGTGCTATATTTTTGTCTAAAGAAATGGTTATCACGTGTGATATCTGTCATTAGAAACAATTTGCTCCATCTTGAGGTATCCCAGCGTGGTATACCTGCGCGCAAAACAACGTGATTACTTTGTGGTTTCCTTGTGATCAAGGTGTAAGCTAAGATTGTAAACTCTTAGACACCATGTGGTGGAGACGTGAACTAAGATGGTCATAACTATAAGGAGAACAGCCGCTACATTCCTGTTTGAAGAGATTATTGATCTCAACTGTGAGTGTCGATTCTCTCTCTTTCTCTCTCTATTTCTCTCTTCTTCTTTCTCTTATAAGTTCTCGGTCTCTCTCTCTCTCTTTTCGTCCTCAATCTCTCTCTTCTTCTCAGTGCCTCCTCCTACGCCCTAGGAGATATCTTCTCTAAACAGACGACTCATAAAAGATCTTTGGCAAACACCTCGGAGGAGGAAAGCGACAAGGAAAATCTTGATTACACCAATCGCCGTGAGTTCGGTTTTGTGTGCGTGTGTGTGTGCGTGCGTGCGTGTGTGTGTGTGTGTGTGTGTGTGTGTGTGTGTGTGTGTGTGTGTGTGTGTGTGTGTGTGTGTGTGAGTGTGTGTGTGTGTGTTTGTGTGAAACTTTAAACCTAGACCTGATAAGGTATTCGAGCATTATGATAAATTAAAACGCATCAGGTACAACAAGGCTAATAGGCTAAGCATAAAGACCATGACCACACTCCCAAGCAGACACGAATAAGTAAGATAACACACAAAGACTAACACCCAAACACATTACATATCAACGGAACACGCTAATTTACATAATACATGACACGTCATATTTCCCGACATTTTTGCAAAACACATTTTAAACAATTCTCATGTTGCAACACGAACCAAGAACACAGAGAGAAATCCTCCTCCCAGTGAGTGAAATATTAACATATCTTCAGCAGTAACTTGAAATGAGGGAGAAGATCCCCAAACCTTGATGCTGGGAGCAGAAATTGACGGAGTTTCTCCTTGGGAAACAAACCGATACCTTAGCTAAAAGGGGTTTTCTTTGAAACGATTTTAAGTAAATGATTAGACGTATATGTACATGAATATGTATATATGCATGTATGTATACTTATATGTAGACATGTATATTAGAGAGATTATGGACGCATTTTTGTATGGGTTACTTTATTCATTTTCGAATAGTTAGCTGCAGTATTTGTGGACAGTAAGCATGGTAGTACCTATTGGTACTACCGTGCACGGTAGTACCTATTGGGACTACCGTGCATACTGTCTATACAAATGCTGTCTCAAAGAATAGGTACTCCATGAGAGTACCTATATTCGTACCAATGGATAATCTCGCGGTACCTATTGGTACTAAAATGACCCTCCCCAGAATGCAAACCTCAACAGTGGCATAACTCACGGTAATCAATTTACAGTTAGGTGAACAGAAGAATCTACGAAAGGAAGCATACCCAAATTTCTCACCCCTGCCCGTGAATCGAACATGGACTAGACCATTGCTTCGACCTCTTACTTGTGGGGACCGCGGTTCGAGCCCCATAGAGCCCAGGGAAATGAAACGGACCCGACAAGTTTTGAGCCGATTGTCTAAATCGTTTCCTGACAGTCCAATGCGCATGGCCGCAGTTATACTCATATTAATATGATATTCATATTATATTCACATTCATTATGTATGAACAAATATACTCATGGAATTTGATAGATTATTTAATGAGAAAGTATGTAAACGGTTTCTATGTAATTGTGAACGTTGTGTAAATAATGATCCTACCCATCTAAACATTACTGTTTTATTTATAACTAAATATCATTCAAGCTAAAGACTACCTTTAACAATAAGTTATAATGGAAAGATTAATAGAATTAATTATTAACAGTTCAATTGAGGGGTTTTGTTCACAAATTCGTGTATATCATTCGTGTGCTGGTTACGAGGGCATAGATGACTTGATATATGTTACAAAGATGGGTTAGACTGCATTGTTGACCAGACCACACACTAGAAGATGCAGGGACGACGACGTTTCGGTCCGCCCTGGACCATTCTCAAGTCGATTGTGAGCACTCGACTGGAGAATGGTCCAGGACGTACCGAAACGTCGTCGTCCCTTCACCTTCTAGTGTGTGGTGTGGTCAACCTACTTTAGCCACGTTATTGTGACTCATCGTCAGACTGTATGTTTCAAATGAGTTAATATTCAGCAGCATGTTCCATGTCCCTGTGGGTTTTCACGTCGTATGAATCACACAGATATGAAGTTTCAAGGATAATTTAGTCCAACTTTTGTGACGTGTGAATGTATGTTGGTGTATGTGTGTGTGTGTGTGTGTGTGTGTGTGTGTGTGTGTGTGTGTGTGTACTCACCTAGTTGTACTCACCTAGTTGTGCTTGCGGGGGTTGAGCTCTGGCTCTTTGGTCCCGCCTCTCAACCGTCAATTAACTGGTGTACAGATTCCTGAGCCTATTGGGCTCTATCATACCTACACTTAAAACTGTGTATGTAGTCAGCCTCCACCACATTACTTCCTAATGCATTCCATTTGTCAACCACTCTGACACTAAAAAAGTTATTTCCAATATCTCTGTGGCTCATTTGGGCACTCAGTTTCAACCTGTGTCCCCTAGTGCGTGTGCCCCTTGTGTTAAACAGCCTGTCTTTATCAACCCTCTCGATTCCCTTGAGAATCTTGAATGTGGTGATCATGTGTGTGTGTGTGTGTGTGTGTGTGTGTGTGTGTGTGTGTGTGTGTGTGTGTGTGTGTGTGTGTGTGTGTGTGTGTGTGTGTGTGTCCCGCTGGTGATGGATGAGAGTTATATGTCTGTGTTCCTCATTATAAAGAGGGACATGTAAATTTGTTTATATACAAATACGAGATACGGGTTCGCGGCTTCACTTGGGTCTATCCTCACACTTTTCCCTACCTTAACCTCCCCCCCCCCCCCAGCCCCTTTCCACTCTCTCTTCTCGTCTCCCTCTCACCCAGTCTCTCCACCCTTCCAACCACCCCTTCTCCCTTCGTCCTCCTCACCCTTCCCCTCCTTCCGCCCCTCTCCCCACAGTCATCATCCCCTCCACTCTTCCCATTTGAGTGGGGTATCCGGCGGTGCCCGGGACAGTCTCTTTCTCTCTCTCCTTCCAACTGTTTTGTCTCATCTTCCCCCTTGACTCCCTCGTCCACACCCCTTTGATTCTTCCTTCCTCTCTCTCACTTTTACCACCACAACGAGACCGTTCTCTACTACTGCAACAACGAATAAAACAATGGTGAAGGAATTGTTGGTGAGCGTAGAGTGGCTCTGGGAGCATAGAGTGGCTTTAGGAGCGTAGAGCAGCTCTGGCAGATCAGAACCCTCTGAAAGTGCCATGCTGAAGACAGCCTAATCAGATCGTTTTGAAGAGAAATCTTGAGAAAACACATTGAATGTCGTCTCAGTCTCTTCAGAGACGACGAAGTTCGCTTTGATGTTGAGAATTAATGGCATATGTATTCAAGCATATAATCTTCGAAGCGAATTACCGTGTTTGTAGAACGACACATAATATTAAGAGTGCACCAGCGATAATATTAAAAGAGAGAGAGAGAGAGAGAGAGAGAGAGAGAGAGAGAGAGAGAGAGAGAGAGAGAGAGAGAGAGAGAGAGAGAGCCCTGTAAGGTAACCAGGTCGTAAAATCCTTGGAAATTACACCATCCTCTACCGTGATGTACAATTTATTTATAAAACCACTAGATGGGATAGCCAGCTGTGCTCGAGTCGACCCAGTGGTCAGCCTCACACACTCTCGCCATCTTCCCTTATACACACACTCCCTCCTGATCTTCCCTTATACACGCACTCCCTCCCGATCTTCACTAAATACAGTCTGTTGCTGTATTTTTTTCCACATACACTTTCCCTTTCTTTCTCTCTTCACAAACAACCTCCCTATTTCTCTTTTCACACACCGCTGTGACTCTGGGGCTAGAGAGAATCTTGTATTTTAGAAATGTTCTAAACAAATCTAAATGAAATTGTCATATTACAGAGTAAAACATCATGCATTGATATCTACAAAATTGTCGAAACATTCTATCATATTTTGGGTGTAATAGTCATAAATGTCTTCACGACCATGGCGGCTTGAGGAGAAGTCTGGTGGCTCTACCCAGGCTCTTGGTGGTAGGGAGGCCTCATTTGTCAAGACTGAGAGCTTTGAGCGGAGAATTCTCAGTTGAAAGAAAAGGAGAAGAGAATGTCATTAACACCATAGCAGCAGCACCCTAGGCTAGGGGTGGGTGGGAGTCGATTCCCCACACAGATGACATAATCCATAACTAAACAATGAAGAAACTCGATATAGTCACCACGAGTCGAATTATTTGAGATTCAACACGACAATAACAAGTGAAATGCAACTCGATTCAGTCAAACGAGTCGAATTATTTGAGATTCAACACGACAATAACAAGTGAAATGCAACTCGATTCAGTCAAACGAGTCGAATTATTTGAGATTCAACACGACAGTAACATTAGAATCCAGTCAAGGAAAACATATGCAATATAAAAGTTGGTCAGTGCTCTTTTGCCTGTGGAGTAACACACATTTGAACAATGTTATTCGTTAATTAATCGCATGTGATTTCAATGTGCAATCGAACAAGTTTTAATCTGATATCGTAGGCACAAATTCAATACAAACTCTTAGGAAACACTATGTAGTTGAATGCAATGATTAATAAGTATTAACAACATATTTTATTAGTGATGCTGACTACTGCATCGTATGCAAGTAGATAAAGTAGAGTGTAAAAAGTGTTTCTACTGGTAGTAGCATCAGGAAGTGTTAAGGAAGCATCCTTAACATAACGTTAAAGAAGAATTCTTAAAATGTTAAGTAGAAGTAGGATGACTTCTTTACACGTATAATGTGAAGGGTGGAACGAGAGCCTTCGGCTTTGCTATATGTTCACTTTGGTCCAGAGAAGGTCGGCCGGTTGTCAGTTTCTTGTCTACCCGTCTACTTCTACCTTCATTCCTCTATCTCAACCTTTGTCTTTTGCTGTCTCTCTCTCTCTCTCTCTCTCTCTTTCACTTTCTCTCTCAAGTTACGTCCTCTCTATCCTTTTCTCCCTCTCAACTTTCTCTAGTTCTCCTTCCCCCTTATCTCTACTTCCACTCTCCCTCTATTTCTCATCATCTTTTCCTCTCGTCTATTCTCTCTCAATCTTTCTGATTCCCTCATCTCTCACTCTCTGTATCTCCCTTTTCAGGCACCTTCCATCACCCAATGGAAATGGAACCTTCCATAACTGGCAAACCCCTCACAGTGTTCAAGAGAGAACTGGATAAGCACCTCCAAAGGATACCTGATCAACCAGGCTGTGACTCATACTTTCAGGCTGCGAGCAGCCGCGTCCAACAGCCTGGTTGATCAGTCAAGCAACCAGGAGGCCTGGTCGATGACCGGGCCGCGGGGACATAAGCCCCAAGCACCTCAGGGTAAGGTTCCATTTCTTATGGAACTCTGCAATACAGGCAACAAACTGCTGCAATTAACTAATTGTACACTTGAGTGAGTCCACAAGAAAATAGCTCATTCCACCTTGGATGCTCTTCAAGGTAATTACAAGACCCAAAGATCCTTCCGAGGGCATCACACCTTCCGTGGTGCCTTACCTTTATGGGGAAGGAAATTGTCATTAGAATCTTATTTGATTAAAGTTATTAGCATGCTAATTAAGACAGCGTCAAGGAGGGCAGGGGCATGAAAGAGAGAGAGAGAGAGAGAGAGAGAGAGAAGAGAGAGAGAGAGAGAGAGAGAGANTACGAAGCAATAAGATGCTTATCTTAACATACTAAGTAGGTTAGGTAAGGTCGGTGTTTTCTATGAAGCTTTTCAAGGGAAACTATATGTTAAGTATGTCACTATGCACTTATTTAAAAAGTCAATATTGATATACGAATTTGAGAAGACGGGTTGCCATACACAGATGATGTAACTGTATGCTACTCTCACTATACCGTGAAGTATGTGGTCAGCGAACTTTCTTTCACTCGTTATTAAGCATATAATGACTGATGGCTGAGCGCCTTATGTTGCGGTGCCGACTTCTGGTGTCCACGAAGTTGGGCCAGGTGAGGCACCTTGATTTGCCTTTTTTTACATATAAATAGGCTCCTTACCCTAGCTAGTGTACAAGGCTCTGATATCTGACCAGTCCAACCAGAACGGTTCTAGAGTAGAGATGCATTTTTTCACTCAGTTCTCCATCTTGTCCAGAATTCTGGTGAATGAATAGGGAGAGGTAGTTCAGGAGAGAGTCCTTGTTCCCACGCTGATGATGGAAGCGAATTTGAGCCTTATATAAGATTTCACAACCCTGCTGACAAGAGGCTATGAGATGACAGGGGCTCTGGGGCTCTGGGGCTCTTGGGCTCTTGGGCTCTGAGTTTCCTAGTTGTGTTGCTCGCTAGGTTAAGTACAGGAATTTCTATAGCCATTGAGGAGTTAAACTCTATTCCTAATGTGTCAACTTCAACTCTGAATACTTGGTTTTAGCGAGTTATTTGTATGCGGTCCGGTTTTAAATAAACGCTATTGTTAACATTATCACCTGTATTGATCAGACAACACATGAGAAGGTGAAGGACGACGACGTTTCGGTCCGTCCTGGACCATTCTCAAGTCGATTGTAGACAGTCGACTTGAGAATGGTCGTCTGAAACGGACCGAAACGTCGTCGTCCTTCACCTTCTCGTGTGTGGTCTGGTCAACTTACTGTAGCCACGTTATTGTGACTCATCGCCTGCATTATCACCTTGTTTTGTCAGCGCATATGTAACTTCTCATGTCCTTCCTCAGGTACATATTTATGAATATGGTGAATAATAATCATGTAGCATTCGGTATTCTTCCTTTTACATATATAAAAGTTAAAGTACTTTTCTCAGCAGAGTCTTGAGCTTAAGAAATGAGGGTAGAGATCGCTGAAACATGTATCATGGTACTGGTACCTGTTGAGTGAATTTCGGATTCTGGGTTATTCAGGACTAGTCTTTGAGTCCGTTCTGAAGGTAGTCCCTTACTAGTATAAAGTGTAGTCTGAGATAAGTATTGCCTGAGGTTTGCTAGTAATTCCGAGTGGCAAACTCGATCAAAGCTACCGGTAATGTCAAGTGAAAGAACGCAGCAGATCTTAAACTCATTCTCCTCTCTTTCTCTCTCCTTCTCTTCTCTGTCTCTCTCTCTCGTCGTGTGTGTTATATTGCGTTTGTGGGGAGAAGTAAAGTGTGTACTTCGGGGAATGTATATGCGCGCCTTTCTGAAAGTAATTTTTTTCTGCAATATTACTGTATGCTGCTGCCTACACAGTATGCTGCTGCCCACACAGTGCATTCTGCTTCCTACACAGTGTATATTCTCCTCGATCTAAGATTCCCAACCTTATCACCCCACTCCAACTTTCCTCTCACCACACAGTCTTATATCCCTTCCCTTTGTTCTCTCAGTCTTCTCTCCATCCTGAGTCTTATCCGCTGGATGCTGCAGATTATACCCGGAGAGAACCTGATTATAGAGCTGTATCTAAGATCCTAAATCAATTAACTTCTTATACTCAGTCCCAAAATGTAAATCCTTAGATCAGTGGAGAATTCAGTTCCGCCAGATAGCATTTATTCTGTGAATAAATGAAACCCGCAGCTGTATTGTACTGTATTGTGTCCGAGGGAGATGTATAAGTGGTGCATTACTCGTGTGAAAGGGAGGCACCGGCGCTCAGGGCACTGAAGAGTAGAGGGTCAATACTTATTTTACCAGCAAGGTTGTGATCTTTCCTGTTGGCAAGTATATGTTACATTCCAAGTGAGGAAATGATGGTTTAGTCTCGTGGGATTCATATTTACTTTAAAAGCAAGCAGGGTACTGCTGTTCTGTCCGCTTCCTGTCTCCCGTCATAGCTCGGTGATGTTGTTCTGTCAGTTACCTGTCTCCCGTCACTGCTCGGTGATGCTATTCTGCCTGTTTCGCCGGGTCTGTCTGGATTATTCAGTCTGTGTCCCACTACCTCGGTTCCACCTCTTTTCTCTCTCTCTCTCTTCATAATATATATATACTGTACATATATATATATTACCCCTCTCTATCAACATGTCACGTATATAAATTAGAGTGAATGTTGTCATTTATTTACTTTTACAGAGAAAAGATATATTATCACAGACAACCCAGTCTTCACACCCTGCAGGAGGACGTACAGCGACGCTGGGTGTCGAACGGGGTCACCTGGTCCCGTGACATGGTGGGACATGATACCTTACATCCACTGGCCCAGGCTATTCTCAACTCCCATGGTCACACAGACTGCAAGTAAGTTCCTTGCATCTATCCCACGGTAGTCACTGCTTTATTATTTTATTTTTGAGGAAGTGAGCAAAGAATATAATGTGCTCAGAGTGAAGGATAACGAATTTGCTCACAGCGAAGGATAACGAATTTGCTCACAGCGAAGGATAACGAATTTGCTCACAGCGAAGGATAACGAATTTGCTCACAGCGAAGGACGTATATAAATAGACTCGGTACTCACAGAGAATGTCAATTAACATTGATGATAATTGAGAGGAAATGAACTTACAGTTCCGCTTTTCCTTAATTCGCATTTATACGAATTATCGATGTAATTACAGATAGCAAAAAGAATGTTATTTTGCATCACAGATTAATGCTCATATATATATATATATATATATATATATATATATATATATATATATATATATATATATATATATATATATATATTCATTGCAATTTTTTGTGTGGTCAAGTTGGGTGTTGTGAGGTGTGTTATGATATGAATGACTAGTAATGGGGTGTTGGACGACAGACTGTATCAGTCACAAAGTACAGTTAGTCCCATGTTCAGGGTCCTGTATACACCTGTCGTTCGCTCTTGCGTTGAGTAAACATTATTATGAACTGTCTCCATCAAGATCTGTATTATATGGTGTTCGCTAGTTAATTTACGAATCCATTCACTTTCCATTTACTAATCCATTCTCTTTCCATTAAATTTTTCATTTGTTTTCCGAATCACTTCTCTGTTTACTTATTCAATTAAATAAGCTTCTACCCTTCGTCCATATTATTTAATTTATGATAAAAACTAGTTTCTACACATTTATGAAGACAGAACAACAGAAGGTTCACTCCCCACTCTCCAGTCTACAGTAATAGCCCCCTTGATGTAGCATAATAGAGTACTGAAATCATTCAAAATCAGAAGAGACAAATATTTCTACTTCTGCACCTGATTCGCCATCTACTCCTACTAGGAAAACTACTCTTATATCTACCGTTACCCGTGTCTACATTCTGCTACAGTCTGTAGTAGAATATGCGCAAAAATAATATATTATTTTCAACTTATATTTAGTCTCAAAATTCCCAAACACTTGTTTTGTAAACTTATTTCATGAATAAACGTCTTCGACAATTTACTTAAATCTTGCAGGTCAGCAATCTACTACTCCTTAAGTGTCTGGTCAACATTTCTGGATGTCCAATTTCCTAGTATCCCAAATACTTTCTCTTCTTCGGTTGCAGTGAGTTTCTTCACGATCTTCAATGCTCGGATGAAGTCACTTCGTAATCCAATGCTTCATAAGAGAAACCAAGACGGATTCTATGTCTGTCTTCATAATACGTATTGATGACTTTTACCATTACTATGAGCCTTTTATGTACCCTTGAAATCTATAATAATAGAATTAACATAATGTCTGGACATTTTTAATCGAATTATCAAAACAAAAACGACATTTTGCTGGCATTGATGTCCTGCAGCAGGCTTGACCTCTGTGCACTATTGACCTAGAGGCGCTGAAGAGTCCCTGATAGCGTAGTGTTAAAACACTTGCTCCCACACACAGTAGCCTCACCAGCTATCTGGTCTTGGTTCGAGTCCTGGCCTGGGAGGATTGCCTACGAGGTACTGCTTAACTGTTCCCCTTCAGTTCATCCGGCAGTAATTGGGTACCTGCTTGTTAAAACTGATTAGCTGGCCCCTGTTCCATTATAAACAGGTGGATAAGGCTCACCAGAACTGTGGGAAAGTTCTCAGCCTGATAACATGAGCCTGATATCATCTGTTCTTGTTCCCACCTGCGAAAAGAGAATGATGAATTGAATTAAAAAGAGGAAGATAGTAACACAGACAGTTGAGAGGAAAAGGAGATAGAATGGACGGAAGATGATAGGTAACAGGAAGAGAAAGTAGTATAGAGTGTTGTTTTAAAGTGGGAAGGGATGAAAGGGAGAGAAAACAAGAGTGAGGGAAGTTCGAAAGAGAAAGAGTAAGAAAACGAAAGAGGAGGAGAACAGTGATTTTAAGGAGAAATATGAAAAGGAGAAAGGAAAGAGAGAGTGGAGGACAAAGAGAAGGAAGTATAGCAGAGAGAGAAGAGGGAGAGAAGGCTTTACTAGAATCACAAATGGAGAAATATGAGTATCAAAAGACACAAATAAGAAAGAAGGAAGAAAAGAGAGAGGGCAAGGAGAGATAAATGTGATAAGAGAGAGAGAGAGAGAGACATGGAGTGTGTTTCAATACATCCTAAAAGAATCCAGACCGTCCAGGAAATGAATTTGCTTTGTGTTCGATTCGTCTGGAGATTCAACAGGGTATTACAAACTCGTTTTGAAATACTGCCAAAGCTGCTTTGTCCCTGCCTGTTGACGATGACGTTGCTACTGTAATCCTCGCCTGCCGCTGACGATGTGTACTGATGTTATCCTCTCCCTGGATATCATTTGATCATATCCCACTTGACAAAGCCACTGTTTAACATAATATATTGTGACTCGAGATAAATTGGTTGCAGCCAGCCCAATTTTCAAATGGTCTTCGATCAAGGGCTTCATACGTTATTCATACAGATATTCATTTTGATATGCATTTATTCATACTTGAATAATATTCATAGCATATATATAGATATATATATATATATATATATATATATAGATTTATATTGAGCGCACAAAGATATTGAACGCTTATATATAACGAACGGACGTATATTGCAGGCATATATAATGAACGCGCAATATAATGAAGGAATAAATATAATGAACGAGCAAGTATAATGAACACATAAATACAATGCACGCACATTTACAATGAGCGCACGTACATAATATTCGCAAATATATTGAACGCAGAGAACTAATGAACAAGTATAATGCACGCACAAAATTATTGAACACACAATTATCATCAACGCACAGAAACGTTAAACGCACCAACATTATTAACGAGTATATACTCGAAGCACAACTACAATGAACGCAGATATAATATTAACCCAATATATAAAGAAGGTAAAATATATAAGCAAATGTAAGGAGCGCACATATACAATGAACGAACAGATATAACGAACGTGCAGATATAATGAAAGGACAAGCAGATGATGAGTGACAATTACGCGGTGATAATGAGCTAACCAAGCGTCAGAAGTTGTAGAAGCGACGACGTTTCGGTCCGTTTTGGACCATGAGTGAGAAGGGAATGTTGCTCACTTCTATTTTGATAGAAACTCTTATAATCTTCGTATAGATTGGTTTCTAAAATGATCTTTCTTGTCTCTGCTCTTCACAGACGCCATCTTGTCGAATCTGTTCTGATAAGCAGGCGATGAGTCACAATAACGTGGCTAAAGAAACGTCGTCGTCTCTTCACCTTTTAGTGTGTGGTCTGGTCAACTGTTCTGATACACAACATGCCCAACATGTCCCTTAGTCCTGGCTTTGTTGATGCTGACTCGATCTTCCCTTTCACCGTGCGTACTTAAATGCTCCAACCTTCTTAACAAATGTTACCTGATTTATTTGTGGGTTTGGCAATTGACTTGAGAATAGTCCAGGACGGACCGAAACGTCGTCGTCCCTTCACCTTCTAGTGTGCGGTCTGGTCATCATGAACGCACCGACTTAATGAACGAACACATAAATAATATATTATAAGGAAATTTGCAAATGCACGTATTTAGTTCATCACAAAAGATTCAGAGTCGTATCAACATAAATTATTCCGTTTCACCAATTTGTTTGATAATGAAGAGAAAGCCTCCGTTCCATGTTAGTAGGCTTGAGTATATCCACGTAGGAGTGTACCAGGATGATGTGATGTCCCACAGGTTGGTGACATCAGCGTGTGAGTTTACCAGCACTCTGTGCTGTCCATGTGGGTGCTGACATCAGCGTGTGAGCTCACCAGCACTCTGTGGTGTCCCTGTGGTTGGTGACATCAGAGTGTGAGTTCACCAGTACTCTGTGATGTCCCTGTGGTTGGTGACATCAGTGTGTGAGTTCACCAGTACTCTGTGATGTCCCTGTGGTTGGTGACATCAGTGTGTGAGTTCACCAGTACTCTGTGAGGTCAATGTGGTTGGTGACATCAGCGTGTGAGTGCACCAGCACTCTGTGAGGTCAATGTGGTTGGTGACATCAGTGTGTGAGTGCACCAGCACTCTGTGATGTCCTGTGGTTGGTGACATCAGTGTGTGAGTGCACCAGCACTCTGTGATGTCCTGTGGTTGGTGACATCAGCGTGTGAGTGCACCAGCACTCTGTGAGGTCAATGTGGTTGGTGACATCAGCGTGTGAGTTCACCAGCACTCTGTGCTGTCCCTGTGGTTGGTGACATCAGTGTGTGAGTGCACCAGCACTCTGTGATGTCCTGTGGTTGGTGACATCAGCGTGTGAGTGCACCAGCACTCTGTGAGGTCAATGTGGTTGGTGACATCAGCGTGTGAGTTCACCAGCACTCTGTGCTGTCCCTGTGGTTGGTGACATCAGTGTGCGAGTGCACCATCACTCTGTGATGTCCCTGTAGTCGTGCAACGTGCATTTGAACGCTCTACAAATGCATGCAATTGATGAAGAACGTTTTGACATACAATGATATAGATGTTGACTAGTGGAAAATTGTGTTGATGTTTGTACAGACAAACGGCTAGAAATCAATGCGAACTAATTAATGATAGACGAGAAAGAGACATACATGGTGGGTGGAATAGAGTTATTTATATTCTAGACTTAATAGGTCGGTATAGATAGCTATGATCAGTAACTGACCAAAAGAGCATAATATGCTAAATAAATTGACAGCAAAAGAGTTAAGAGAGGCAGGCTAATTGGTGGCAACAAGATCTGGACAGGAAGAACGAGACAGAGCGTCAGGACTCTAGACGGAAGCAGGAAGAACTGGTAAGAATTCATTCTAGACTCACCATGGTGAACCCGGGATCGATTCCCAGCGAAATAGAAATGGATGGGCACTTTCAGGCTTGTTCGCATATATATATATATATATATATATATATATATATATATATATATATATATATATATATATATATATATATTTTTTTTTTTTTTTTTTACCAGGAATTTAGCCTTCCTACAAGACATAATTTCCAGTCAAAATAAACACGTTATTCCCATTACGCAACAGACAAGATGCCAACGTCCAGTCAACAGCATTTACAGACGGGAGCGAATTAGAAGAGTGAACACGGCTGTCTGTGAGCCGTCTGTGACTAATGGTATGGTCTGTCACTCGGGACTGTAACATACCCGTCATGCTATACTCGTCTGTCTGTGTGTAACGAAGCTCATAATGTCTTGATTGTTCTCATCTACCGTGTTCGTCTGGCAACGTGACAGCTGGTGACGTGACAGCTGGTGACGTGACAGCTGGTGACGTGACAGCTGGTGACGTGACAGCTGGTGACGTGATAGCTGGTGACGTGACAGCTGGTGACGTGACAGTTGGTAACGTGACAGCTGGCTTCAGCTACGTTGGCATAAAATTTCTAAAAACAGCTGCTGATGTCCAGGAAACCTGCCGCCTCAGAATCAGCAAAATATAAGAAGGGAAGGGACAGGAATGGAAGGAAAATGATGGGAAGGGAAGAGAAGGGCATATAAAGAAAGGGAAGGGGTGGAACAACTGAGAAAAAGAGAAAGGAAGAGGCGGGAAAACAATGAAATGACGCGGAGAAATAGAAGGTAGAGTCAGAAAAGTGCAGGAAAGAGGACACACTCGAGGTAGCTCGACTCTCACTCACCCTCGAGTGCATGTCCAGCCAAGTATGTCGACAAGTCATAGTCCTTCACACTGGTGGCAAACGACTCACCTTCCTGCATCAAAAGGAAATCTTCTTTGCACACCAGCTTCAAACAAGACTTTGTGGCAGTTCCTTGCAGATGAGTTTGACCAGAGAACCCATGTTGCCATCAATTTTATGGAAGCATTTGCCGTCATTGTCAATATACTTCGTGTTGATAGTATGTGCAATTTTGCGGGGAAAAACTAAATTGCCTTTGTTTATATATTTGCTTCGGTGGAACTTACGAAAAAGTTAAATCCCAGGGCATTCCTAAACAAAAATATTAATAATCATCAGAGATTAATGAGTATGATTAATGCCTGGTTTTTGTTTTAATATATCTGAATAAAGGCAGTTATAAAGTCAAGTAAAAATTCATGACAAATACAAAATTATAATAATAAAGAGGTCTTAGTAGTGTATGCAGATTCATGTACTAAATATGTATGTATCAAATGCATATGTAGTCGTGCGGGGCAGCTATTGTTTATGTGTTATTGCGGTTGTTGTGTGGTTGTGTGTTTATTATCTACATCTGCAGAGTCGAGAAATTAGCTCTTGAGCCCCGCCTTTCTTACAAATCTATTTTTGCTCTATTATGTGTACTACATATATTTGCAACACACACACATACACACAGCCACAGGAAGCAGCCGTAGTAGCTATCTAACTCACAGGTACCTATTTTATGTAAGGTGAGAAGGGCATCAAAGTGAAAGAAACTCTGCCACTTTGTTTCTGCCTATGCCGGGAATCGAACCCCAGGCCCTTAGGACTACGACCCCTCAAGCGCCGTCCACTCAGAGCCACGAGGCCCCGTAGTCTTGCGTGTGTGTGTGTGTGTTTGTGTGTGTGTGTGTGTGTGTGTGTGTGTGTGTGTGTGTGTGTGTGTGTGTGTGTGTGTGTGTGGTGTGTGTGTGTGTGTGTGTGTGTGTGTGTGTGTGTGTGTGTGTGAGCGAGAGACAAAATTTATGTAGTAGTAGATCCGATAGAGGAAAATCGGGAGTCATTAGACAACCGAAGGTTTGAAAGGCGGGGTCCAAGAGCTAATAGCTCGATTCTGCAGATACCAATAGTACACACACACACACACACACACACACACACACACACACACACACACACACTTCAATGAATACATAATCCCTTGAAATTAACATAATCAACAGGAACAAACAATTTAACTTAACGGGTTCCAGAAAGCACCCCTTTCAAGTCTAATTCTCCTCCCCTTGACAGTAGATCATCAAGCGCCTTGAACCTGGCCCTCAGTCAAGCAGCGTCCAACGCGTACGCCAACGCGCACTTGCCAGTGAGTGGTCACCCATGCTTGGCCGCCCCACACGTGCTTGACATCCCCCACGGTCAAGAAATGCTGCAGCTCAACCCCGCCCACAGGTGAGCTTTCCTCTCACCTCAAGTCCTTGGTGACTTGTTCTTATGCTTACTCACAAGGTGAGCTCTCCTCACCCTCACTCACAGGTGAAGTCTTGTCACCCTCATCCATAGATGAAACACATCACCTCCATCCTCAGATAAGCTCCCATACATACATATACATACACGTACACACATGCATTCATACTCACACGAACTGTAAACGCACACGTCGGAGTAGACACAATATTCTTGCTCGTTCTTTTCACGTCCATAACTGTTTGTGGACGAGGATAACCACAGTATATCTTCCTTCCCCAGAACATGGGCCAGATTCACGAAAGCTCTTACGCAAGCACTTACGAACCTGTCCATCTTTTCTCAATCTTTGGCAGATTTGTTTCCAATTATTAAAAAGTAAATGAGCTCCGAAGCACCAGGAGGTTGTTTATAACAAAAACAACAGTTGAATCGGAAGTTTTCATGCTTGTAAACTGTTTAATAAATGTAACCAAAGCCGTCAAAGATTGAGGAAAGATGTACACGTTCGTAAGTACTTGCTTAAGTGCTTTCGTGAATCTGGCCCCAGGGCTCTGGAAGCAGGTCATTTGTACAATTGGGTCAGGCCAAGCAGCCTGACAGACCAACAAAATAACTCTCAACTATTATTTTACTCCACTGAACATGTATTTCATCTCGCAAGCATCCAGTGGGAACAAATATCTAAGAATAATATTCAACCGGTTATCAACGTGAGAGTAACGTTGAAGCAGCGTTAAATGAACGTTTCTCTTGGAAACTGTGCTAACTGGGGGCATAAAAGAGGTGTACAAAAAAAATAGGAAAATATTTATTATCACCAAGCAAAATTCCCAGGTTCCCACGATGCTTTATTTTAATTATTAATAAAGCAGTACAACGTTTCAGTCCTTCCTCGACCATTCTGAAGTCGACCATTCTCAATGGACTTGAGAATGGTCCAGGACGGACCGAAACGTCGTCGTCCCTTCACCTTCTAGTGTGTGGTCTGGTCAACTTACTTTAGCCACGTTATTGTGACTCGTCGCCTGCATATGAATAAAGCAGTAATAACGTGGTGATCTTGTGGGCGAGTTTACTGGGATAGACTGTAGCGAGGGCGTGATTGTGCCTGTGGCGAGTCTCCCAGCTCGTGGTAAAATCTGTGAGAGGTGCTCGATATTGACGAAGCTCGTATCACCTGGCATCGTGTCAAGTGCAGTTATTGGGAACGAGCGTTTTGAGACGAACTCTTTAAAGCGATGAAACCAGCGTTTCCTGAGGTTCTCAGACTTTCCAAAGTTATAAGTCATTGAAGGAAACATGTGTAGAGGGAGGGGAAGGAGAGAGAGACAGAGAGAGAGAGAGAGAGAGAGAGAGAGAGAGAGAGAGAGAGAGAGAGAGAGAGAGGTTCAAAAGGGAGCTATATGTAGATTGAAATCAGAAATTCGAAAAAAACTTGCATCAGGAAGAGTTGGATGCAAACTCTAAGGATCACTGGTTAAAGATCGGCAGGGATATCCATCTGAGGATTCAACTGCTTTTCACTTTTCATATAGGTTGCATCGGCAATGCTAAAAAAAAACTCTTAAGAAACGAT
>WNGS01163813.1:5623011-5639112 GCA_020271785.1 Procambarus virginalis | reverse complement strand
GTGTACTTGAGAGAGAGAGAGATAGAGAGAAAGAGCGAAATATAAGATGAATAAGGGAATATACATAAATACATAAATGAAAGTAATATCCATCTTACTTGGAAATAAAAGATAACAAATTATTGTTAATTGCAGAGATAATGTAAATAATAAAAAAAAGATAAGTTGAGAAGATGGAAAGCTGGAATATAGGTAAGAACAGGTAAGGTAATATCTGGGTCAACAGATGCAAATCAGAGTAACATATTGCAAATGCAATAGAAGTGTGCGAAGATCCAGGGAATACAAGTTGATATGAGAAAGAAAGCAGCTGTGGATGTAAACAGAATTGGCTTGGAGGAGGTAGGAAGGGGCTAAGGAAATGGTTTGGATGTAGGAATGACCTGGGTAAATAATGGTTTGGATGTAGGAATGACCTGGGTAAATAATGGTTGGATGTAGGAATGACCTGGGTAAATAATGGTTTGGATGTAGGAATGACCTGGGTAAATAATGGTTTGGATGTAGGAATGACCTGGGTAAATAATGGTTTGGATGTAGGAATGACCTGGGTAAATAATGGTTTGGATGTAGGAATGACCTGGGTAAATAATGGTTTGGATGTAGGAATGACCTGGGTAAATAATGGTTTGGATGTAGGAATGACCTGGGTAAATAATGGTTTGGATGTAGGAATGACCTGGGTAAATAATGGTTTGGATGTAGGAATGACCTGGGTAAATAATGGTCTGGATGTAGGAATGACCTGGGTAATAATGGTTTGGATGTAGGAATGACCTGGGTAAATAATGGTTTGGATGTAGGAATGACCTGGGTAAATAATGGTTTGGATGTAGGAATGACCTGGGTAAATAATGGTTTGGATGTAGGAATGACCTGGGTAAATAATGGTTTGGATGTAGGAATGACCTGGGTAAATAATGGTTTGGATGTAGGAATGACCTGGGTAAATAATGGTTTGGATGTAGGAATGACCTGGGTAAATAATGGTTTGGATGTAGGAATGACCTGGGTAAAATAATGGTTTGGATGTAGGAATAACCTGGGTAAATAATGGTTTGGATGTAGGAATGACCTGGGTAAATAATGGTTTGGATGTAGGAATGACCTGGGTAAATAATGTTTGGAAACGGGGTTGTTGATCTGCAGAACAGATTAGCCTCGAAAATTAACCGACATGATTCGAGTACTTGATTGTTTGAAGCGTAAGATAGACATCTATTTTAATGCGATAGGCTGGATGTCGGTGGATGCTGCCACGTATAGGCCAATAGACCTACTGCAATTCCACATTATATAAATATTAATAAAACAAAAATTGAATATTCTAATAGAGAACAAAGACAAAAAAAGGAAGTAGCTAATAAAAGTGGAGGGAGCAATTTGCGAGAGCAGAGGGGAATCCAAAATTATGGTATAATATAACAAACCTAGCAACGAAAATGGAGAGAGAGAGAGAGAGAGAGAGAGAGAGAGGCAAAGAAAGAGGGGCACACAAGGAAGGTCAAGAAGTATACACAGATAGGAGGAAAAAGAGAGGAGCCAAAGGACGAGATAACTAAGGAATAGTGGAGCAGGAAATGTCAGTAGTGAACAAGTCAAAGAATAAAAAAGAGAAAAAGCGTAGGTTGAATTACGCATATAACGATATGCAGGGGAAGAGAGGGGAAAGAGGTAAAAATAGGGGAAAAAAAGAAGAGACGAGAGGGAAGAGAAAAGAGAGCAGAGAGAATGGGTGGATGGAGCTTAGGTCAGAGTAGATAGAGTGTAGAACAGACGTAGATGGAAGTGGAAGAGTATGTGAAAGTGTCAATAAGGTGTGGGTAGCGAGGGAGTATTGGGATGGAGGGGACAGATGGAACAGGAGGAGGAGAAGGAGACGGAAAAGAGAGGGAGAAGAAGGAAGAGAAGGAGGAGGTTGATGATTGAGAGGGAAATTAATAACGGTGTTACCAAAATTAAGTTCATATAATCTGCACAATCAGCAAGTTCCTGGTCTTTGTGTCGATGATTGTGATGACGAAGGAAATGGTGATAATAGTGGTGATAATGATGGTGATGCTGGTGATAATGAAGATGATAGTGATAGCAAGGGAGATGACAGTAGAGGGTGATGATAGTTTTTCTTTGAAATTACATTAAGGGTGAAGATAGTTTTTCCATGATTGTGATGACAGTAATGGTGATTATCGTAGTTATAGTGAAGGTGATGATGATAGTGATAGTTATGGTTTTGATAGCGATAGTATAGTGATTGTGATGACAGGGGTCACATTAGTGAAGGGGGGAGGAGGCGGTATTGTGATGTTTGTTGATGATACGAAATAACAGAATAGGAGAACCTGATGAGGATTGGTGGAAGAAGGCGATAACAGCTATCTTCTTGAGGTTATCTTGAGATGATTTCGGGGCTTAGTGTACCCGCGGGCCGGTCCTCGACCAGGCCTCCACCCCCAGGAAGCAGCCCGTGACAGCTGACTAACTCCCAGGGACCTATTTACTTCTAGGTAACAAGAGCATCAGGATTAAAGAAAATCTACCCATTGTTTCTCGCCGGCGCCCGGCATCGAACCCGGGACCACAGGATCACGCGTCCAGTGTTCTGTCCGTTCAGCCACCGGCTCCCACCTAGTGATGATTATGAATGATTGTCATCAAAATAACACCTCGCCATCAAAGTTATAATATTATGGACGATTAAACTAGAGATGATGTCATCTATGATGTCAAATATAATGATGATGTCACAAATTTCTATGTGTCATTAATTATAATAATAATTTAACAATTATAATAATACTTTCATTAATTATAATGAAATAAAAAAGCACACACACTTGTCAAATCGTAAAATTAATGTAAAGAAATTACACCAAGTCTTTCACACTCCTCTGAGGGCTTTATCGAGGTCTGAGTGGGTGGTGAAAACGAGACTTACATCTCAACGTCTAATCGATTCGATTAGACGTTGATCTAATCGATTAGATTAGACGATTAGACGAACCTAACCACACACTCAGACCTTGATAAAGTACTCAGGAATGTGTGAAAGACTTGGTGTAATTTCTATTCATAAATTTTAAAAATTCCCAAGTTTGTGCTTTTCTCCTATGTTATAATTGTTGTGATAAGACATCAGCATTAACTAATTATAGTGATGGTTTCAGAAATTATTATGATGATGGAAATAATTGCTGAAATTGACATTGCTGAAATAATATGATACGTATGAAGATGGAATTAAAATATTAATTACCCTGATAAATTTGGCATTTATTATTTATGATGTTAATGCCAGCAGTCAGTAAGGTTCTGTGTGGTAGTTAGTTAAGTTCTATGTATCAGTTAGTAAGGTTCATTGTGGCAGCTGATAGCCGATATTAGGTCGATAATCCATAACATTAATATAATGGGTGAATGGGATTTTGCTACTTTCTCCTACTTTGTATATATTAAGACAAGGTTTTCGCCTCCTTCAACCCAGACACACATATACATTGCTGGAAGACACAGTAGGGGAGACAGGATTACCAAATACAAAATTCTTAGGGGAATTGATAAGGTGCATAAAGTCAGATTAACTTGCACAGGTGATAGTGGAACAAGGGAACACAGGTGGGGGAAATTAGTACCAAAAATGAGCTAAAGAGACATTGAAATTATTTTGTCTGTGTCAGAGTAGTTAATAAATGCACTAATAGTCATCACAGGATATCAAGTCAGAACCAGTTGGGAAACGTTTCCTTGTAGCTGATGCACCGATTCACCAAGCAGTAAGTAGGTACTTGTGCGTTAGACTGCTGTTGTGGGAGGCATCCTGGGGAATAGACATTAGTTGGCCTAGTAGATAGGATAAAGCTAATAGACTAGGAGTCAATGCATTACACAACCCATGGATGAGAAGGCTGGTTTCAAGAGGCTACAGCTCGATTCTCTACGCACAAATACGCCCCAATAGGGCCAAACGGTAAAGTGACGGTCTCGCTTCAAGCAGATCGGCGTTCAATCCCCGACTGTCCAAGTGGTTGGGCACCATTCCAATCCCGTCCCATCCCTAATCCTTATCCTGACCCCTTTCTAAGTGCTATATAGTCGTAACTGCTTGACGCGTTCACCTGACAGTTCCCTTCTTATCCCCTAGGCACAAACAGGTTACTAAATAGATACACTTATTCTCTCTGTCTGTCTCTCTCTCTCTATAGTGATAATGAAAGCGTGTTTAAAACAATGAAAATGTTCCGGAGCTCGCAGGCTATCACTTAAGCGGAACAATACCTCGCACAAGATAACAGAGGATACAAGGACATTGCAGGATATCCGTGGAATGGAGAGTGTCCGGTGGTCGTGTGCAATTGCGACATTCATTGCGTCATAAACTGCGGCACGTCGCAATCAGCCGCTCAGGGATCGAGGAAAGCTCTTGGAGTATAATTACACTCCAGTGAGAAGATGATGAACCTGATTATTTATAATGCAGCTAAGAATGTATAAAATTATATTTTTCCATTTGTTGTTTTTGGTGCAAGTTGATTATAGCCCCTTTGGTGAATATTGATACATTTTATGTACTTTTTTAATATTTTAATTGGTGTAAATTAAACTAAAATATTTTTAAGACGTTAAATTATAAATTTGGTAAAATATGTTGGCGTGAAATGAACGAAACAGAGGGACAATTAGGAGCAATATATTACTAGGAACTGTACTCATCAACTCACAAAACTTCGCTAACAGCGAAAAAAATTCGCTAATTTGTCTGTAAATTGCTATTAGTGTTAATGACCTTATTGGTCAGCTCATATATTTAGCAATAGCTATGGAAATAATATTGATATCTGAATTATTTACATTACATTAATTATTTCTTCTGAATTAATTATGCTATATGAATTTGTGTGAAGTTTGGTCCAAAGATGTTTCACATTTTATCATACTGAAAATTCCGCAGAGTTCAATGCGATGAATTTTATCATTGATACAGTTTCTCGAAAAGTTCTTTGACAATGCTGCTCCTAATCTGTTTATCTTGGTAGTACTCACCTAATTGTGCTTGCGGGGGTTGAGCTTCGGCTCTTTGGTCCCGCCTCTCAACTGTCAATCTACTGGTGAACAGGGGCCAGATTCTCGAAGCAGTTACGTGAGTACTGATGAACGTGAACATCTTTCCTCAACTTTTGACGGCTTTGGTTACATTTATTAAAGAGTTTACAAGCATGAAAACTTGCCAATCAACTGTTATTGTTATAAACAGCCTCCTGGTGCTTCGGAGCTCATTATCTGTTTAATAATTGTAAAGAAAGCCGTCAAATATTGAGAAAATATGTACAGGTTCTTAAGTGTTTGCGTAACTGCTTCGTGAATCTGGGCACAGGATCCTAAGCGTATTGAACTCTACAAACATATCTACTCAACATCATATCTACTCTACACCATATCTACTTTTACATCATATCTACATTTGAAACTATGTATGGAGTCAGCCTCCACAACATCACTGCCTAATGCAATCCACTTACTAACTACTCTGTCACTGAAAACGTTATTTCTAATGTCTCTGTGGCTCATTTGGGTACTCAGTTTTCACCTGTGACCCATTGTTCGTGTTCCACTCGTGTTAAATAATTCGTCCTTATCTGCCCTTTCTATTTCCCTGAGAATTTTGTATGTGGTGATTATGTCTCCACGAGTCACGAAGTCGATGTCTTCCAGCGACGTGAGGTGCAAGTCACGCAGCCTTCCAACGTAACTCATACGAGTGGTAGTGTGTGTGTGTGTGTGTGTGTGTGTGTGTGTGTGTGTGTGCGTGTGTGTGTTCACCTAGTTGTATTCACCTAGTTGTGTTTGCGGGGGTTGAGCTCTGGTCTTTCTGCCCGCCTCTCAACTGTTTGCTAACTACTTTTTTTTCCACACCACACACACACACTCCAGGAAGCAGCCCGTGACAGTTGACTAACTCCCAGGTACCTATTTACTGCTAGTAACAGGGGCATTCAGGGTGAAAGAAACTTTGCCCGTTTGTTTCTGCCTGGTGCGGGAATCGAACCCGCGCCACAGAATTACGAGTCCTGCGCGCTATCCACCAGGCTACGATGCTATCCACTGTGTGTGTGTGGTGTGTGTGTGTGTGTGTGTGTGTGTCTGTGTGTGTGTATGTGGGTGTGCCCGCGCGCGCGTGTGCGTGCATGCATGCATAAACACTAATCATCCACCTGCTCTCATTCATTATAACACCTCCCATTTTGACGTATGCATTACCTAACGTCAAAAACATAAACTTAAAGTCATACTAAAGTGCCCTAACCTAACCAACCAAAAACACAAACAGAAAACGGAGCACTATGTCAATTTCGCGAGCCACTTGTACACAATTTTTGTGCACAAGTGCCTTAAAAAAACAAACCCAAATTTTTATTTTTTTTGTGCCATTTTCTTGTACACAAATTTTTGGCCTTAGGAGACATAAAGGTCCCAATATGACGTGCTATAACGAGAACTAGGCTGTTCAGCCCGCTGATTGGCCACCGTCAATGGGGTCGAAATCATCTCCCAATACTACAGTTTCGTTATGAGATATTGTCTGGTAATTCAATAAATGAGATTTATATATTTATATAAATAAATGTATATTAAGATGCTATGTAATTTGGTTTCTCATTGAGGTAGGTATTTTGCCGAGCAAGAGTCCATGTGGATTTATTTAAATACAACGCATGTATTATACAATTTATGTAGTGTTTTGCAGTCAAGAACATGAGGGGTTGAAGACGTGATTTTATTTATTCGATGTATTTGATAATGTATTACGTTTAATAGGGAAAAACTATCGATATAATTAAGGTACACCAATCAGCATCAATTTGCTTCCTCACAGAATTGCCCCCGTTGCTTCCGGGACAAGTTTGATCTAATTACGTTACTCGGCTGGTGACTGAGGCTCAGTTCAGTCTTGCGAAGGAGTTAAATTTAAACAAATATGTATTTTACCAGCGAAAAAAATCCATGACTATTATGATCACTACCACCATAATTCCCTTCCCCTTTTTACCACAACCTCCACCACATCCTCCACTACCACTACAACCACAACCACCACCCCAACTATCACAACTCCCACTACTACAACCACCAAAACCACCACCACCACAACCCCTACCACCAACCACCACATCCCCTACCACCACCAGATCACATGAGGCACTACCATACCATCCCAACACCAGCATTTGCGACTGCAAACACGCCGTACCAAAACTCCAAATTGAAAAGAGTCTATATTTGGTGTAAAATATTTTCCCTGTTAACGCCATTACCAACCACACGTTACCAACAACAGAGCAAGACTTAGTGATTTCCTACCAACGTTGTCATCGCTCTGTGCGCTACACTATCTACTCGAAACAGAAACACTTTTCACCGATTTTCTTTTCCCTCTCTCTCTCTGTGTCTCTCGCTCTCCCTCTCTTTCCCCCTGTCCTCTCTCCCTACGTGACAGCAGGCCACCACCGACAACCGGCTTGACCATTACCTCGACCACCACCGTTACCAGCATCAGTAACATCACCAGACGTGACAGCCAGATACCGTCAATAACAGCGATAATGTAGCCTCGAGACTATCCGGCCGGATGGAAGCCTCCGGATGCAACATCCGAGGTGTTCAACTCTCATCACCAAGACTTGGAAACTCTTCAACAGCCTTATATTAATCTTGCAATGAAACTCAATATTATGGTCCTGGTTCCCTTGTGCACTCTACTCCTCTCTGCCTCTCACCCTTCCTACAAAACCATTTTCCTTGTGTAGAATATGGTGAGCTTAATTTAATTCCCTCTCGGTTATTTTCTTCGTCTCGCTTGTGCCAGTGCTGAATGCCAGTTCATTTGCACTTTATACCAGTTCATTTGCATTCTTAAAGGCTATGTCATGGGAAAGAGATTAGGGAACAAATTTCATGAATTGCATTTGCAGGAATGCGTTTCTAAATGCAGGTAATAACAGCTGATAGTCGGTGGTGTTCGGGCACCACTGGAACACAATCTTCACGGTGTGTGAGACTGTTATGTTCATGCAGTTAGCAAGATTCACTAGACGATGCTTGAGAGGGGACGCATGTATGGTGAGCTGTCTTTCTTCGGTGTCAAATGTGATGATAAGATGATCGACTTGACGACCAAACCACACATCAGAAGAAGGAGAATCGAAGATGCTGTGGTCCGTCCTGGACCCTTATTAAGTCGTGTGTAATCTAAGTCGTTTAGAAATCTATATTTATTTATATCTGATGGTTAGAACAGGGCTGCATTCGGCTGTTGTCTATACATAACATGTCTCCTTACACCCGTACATACGGACTCACTATAGCCCGTGCTACTTGGAACTTTTTGTTCCAAGTAGCGAATCTTAAACAACAAAAATACACCCGTACAGAACCTCGTTGTGTCGTCCACCCACCAATCGTCTTTTCTCTGCTGTGTAGAACCTTATGACGCCCAATTTCCTTCTCTTCTTTCTCTTGCTTTCTTAAAGCGCTGATTTTTTTTAACCAGTGAAGTCTGGCTCAGAAAACTTGTTGGGATCATCCAGAAATTGCGGCGCTGAGCAGAGTTTTATCTCATTTTTTTCCCTCAAAGTCGTTGTTGTCTTCTCCAGAACTTGAGAATCACAAGTTCCTGCCAAACACATCAACTTTCTCAGGTCTGCTTCCTCTTGTCTCTCCATCACATCAGCGGCGATAGTATTGATTGTGTTCAAGAAAACAGTCGTACTCTCTCCGGTAGTTAAACATCAATGTTTAGGGTAGGGCATGGATCCAATATTTTTGTTTTGTTTTGTTTTGTTTTCAGGAGGATAATATTCGCATCGAATATACTTGATATGGATGATGTTGTTTTTGCTATCTATAAGTCGTCTATAAGCCAATCTATCTATAAGCCAATCCCTATTAGTCAGATCCTCAGTGATTGTCAGTTCTCTTTCAATTCGAGGCAGCGATATCAAAGAATTTTTATATTCATGGTTCATGGCATCAAGAAACATATTGAAAGTTTTTTATGTGCCTGTTGATAGTCTCATAAAATTATTTTTCGAAATTTCTATCATCGCGTGAGCCGTGATAGTTTTCATAAATCATTCTGGACAATTCACCACCCTTCAAAGGTCAAATTGTCAACAAAGATAGTTAGGTAGTTATCAGGGGAAGGCGCCAAGCCATTACTACTATACAGCACTTGGAAGGGGTTAGAATAAGGAATTGGATGGGACAGAGCCCAATTCCTTATCCATATTCCAATATTCAATTTCTTACGAAGGGTAAGAATACGAGGATATTTAATATAGTAACAAAACTTGAGCCTTCCAATGCAGGACTTTTTCTACCTATTCTTCTTTTTTTCATCTTATTTCTCTTCCTTCCTATTATCTTTCTCGTTCATGTACCTGAATTTTTCCTCGTTTTACTCTTCCCTCTTTCATTTACGTCCTCCCTCTCTGCCTGCTCTTCCTCCATCCTCCTCATCCTCCTTGCCTCACATCCTCCAAATGTACTAATGCAAACATCCTTAACTAACCTGCTAGCCATTTGGTGTAGCAGGAAGTAATCCTTCACCTCTCACGGGTCCTCTAACTAGGAACAACTACCACACAGTACCAACGTCATTGTGTTAAGAGGCAGCAGCAAAAGAACACAGTTGCAAGACCTCTTTTTCTCGTAAAGGAATCACTCATGCAGCTAAGGGTATTGACATGCATTTTACTGGCATTTGATAATTGCCTTCCTCACATTTTATTTGCTAGGAATAACCTTGTTATTTGAATATGTATTTGTAAAATTATGAGATGTGTAAAATATTGGAATATCTGAGTTTTACATATTAATACTTACACATATAGATCTTGTATCGGTACACATGTTCACTAGCAACAGTAACAACAGAAATATCTTCTTACAACGCAATTCAGTGAAGTGATAAAACATTAGCGAAAATGTAGAGCAATAAGTCAGTATGTGAAATTAACGATCAATAATTATATTATACTGTTCGCTTAAGTAATTATGATTTTAAGTTTGACATTTTTGGGTTATACATTTCAATTATTTATCACGTTAAACTCTTTGTGATATACACTTGACGCGCGCACACACACCACACACACACACACACACACACACACACACACACACATTATATATATATTCCCACAACCAAACATCACCAGACTTACAAACAACACAGAAATCATGATAGATACAGCGACAACAGCGGCTTGACATCTGCGAGGGCACTACACATCAGAAGTCAACACCCAATCAACAGCCAATTAACGCACACTATATTCTACCCCTTCAATCCGCTCCAATATAGAAACATCAAGAAATACGGGCCAATAGGCCTTCTGCAGTTACAGATCTATTCTTCCCATACCCTTGTTTCGTGTTCTGTGTTTTGTTCTCACCTCACCCCAAACCATGTAATATATATATATATATATATATATATATATATATATATATATAGATATTATATATATATATATAATCAATGATTAACGCTACCCCTTGCCTCTCCCCCCCCCCCCCCCCATCATAACCCAATGAAATTTATCAACGAATAGTAATTCAACACCATATTAATAAAAATAAAAAAGTAGTTTTTTGCAAGTTTGAAACTGCCTTGCCAACATTTCTACAATTCTGTGTGCAAAAAATGGGATGCACTTACCCGATGAATTGAGAGAGTTAAAGGGGACCGTTCAGCCTTCTGAATATTTTTTGACGATTTTTGTTACGAAGGCTGTAAGAGGACTGCTATGTGGGTATATGTAGATATATATATATATATAATATATATTTATATATATATATATATATATATATATATATATATATTATATTTTATCAATATTGTAACTTTTTGTTTGTGTAATACATTTTCAAATAAAGTTAGATAAATATACACACCAAAAGAATAGGGGTGGTAGGAGAAAAAATATCAAAGTGTTCAGTGAGGATCCACAAGGTCTTCTCTGAGTACTCTTTATTTTCTTCTCCGAGGCTATGGGTTATATACAAACTATATATATATATATATATATATATATATATATATATATATATATATATATATAATAACATATATATATATATAGTTTGGGTTGTGTGTGTGTGTGTTGTGTGTGTGTGTTGTGTTTGTGGGTGTGTGTGGTGTGTGTGGTGTGTGTGTGTGTGTGTGGTGTGTGTGTGACCTTCATAGAGCCTTTTATCTGTGTATTATCAAGCGCCTTAGCAGGACATGTTTTTTACTTATATATTGAGATGATTGGGCTGACAGGTACAAGTGATCAAGTGCCGTCATAGAGAGCTCATTTCTTTCAAGTCGTCCGGGAGTTCCGTTTGATGTTGGGAGAGATCTTCGCGAGGAGGCTGGTACAAGTCTAAGTCTTGCAGTGTGGGGTTAGCAATATCTTCTGGTTAGTAGAGACAGCCGACACGTCTGTGTCAATTAAATCTTTCATGACTCCTTCCTCCGTCTTGTTATCCATTGGAAAGAAGTTTATACAGAAAAGTTTAAAAGTTTAGAGAGATTCTTTAAAGTTGACTTCATTAATCACGTGATCTGGTTACTTGAGGTGCCAACATCTGACGACATATTTTACCACATAATATTGCTATATTATTAAGTAAATAAATTTTGTTTAAGCAGCTCTCTAAATAATTACTGAACACACAAAAAAACCGGGAGAAGAACCGTGAGAAATCGTGAGGAGATGCGAGGAGGAGCTTGCGTGTATGAAGAGGGGCTTGGGAACGTAAAATAAGAGACTTGAATAATTTACAACAGAAACCACAACCAACGTAATAAGGAACGACAATTTTGCATAGAGGGGCTGTAAACCTTTTTTTTTTTTACAGTGAGTCGGAATTCTCAAATCCTTTTGGATCTGAAATGATTTACCGTACAGAGAACCTGATGAATCTCCCTCCCTCCCTCTTCACATTTTCTTTCCCTCTGTCCCTCCCTACTATCGCCCTACCTTAATTCCATCTGCATCTCCCTTTCTTCTTTCTCCCTCATCTCACGTCCTCGCTTCCTCCAATCACTAATTCATCCCTCGCTGCCGCTTACCCAAACCTCTCTCTCATTTCTGAGACACTGCTTTCACTCATCCATCCTTCACTTCTCCACACTCACTATATCTCACCTCCTCTGTATCACAATCCCCCTTCATAACCCTCTCCTTCAACTGTCCCTTCTAAACAGCTTGCATCACCCTCCCATAACATCTTATCAGGCCGACCAGGAAACGTAGTGCTTCTGGTGAGGAAGATTCATTGTTCTCTTCCAACTTTTGAAGTTATTGATTTTAAAGGACGAGAGAGCGGAGCGAGCAAGCGAGATAGAGAAAGAGAGAGGAGAGAGAGAGAGAGAGAGAGAGAGAGGAGAGAGAGAGAGAGAGAGAGGAGAGAGAGAGATAAAGGAGAAGAGAGAGGGATTGAGACTCAAATTGGTGTTATGGTATTATCTACAGCCCTGATATATGCTACAAAACCAGCAATGGTATCGAAAAATACATTGGATTAAGTAATCGGAAATTGCTATCGGGGGGCGATGGTAGTCGAAAAAAACATAGCCAGAGCCCGGTCTTGGAATATAAACACCTACTCACAGTCACAAATATTCACATAAAAATACTAATATAATGCGAGGTAATCCGAGGTAGAGAGAAAAATTGGAAATGGACAGATCCATTGGGAATTAGACAGGTGTTCATTAAAATTGATGGCTCATTTCTAAAGAAATCACACCTAAGAGCTGTTGTCCTGTCACAGAGCTCATCTAAAACCTGACCCAAAAATAAAATTTATGTATGTCATTATTAGTATCCATTCAGATTAAATGCATCTAACTATTCCATGAGGGAAAGTAAGAGCCGAAGAGTGAGGCCAGACTCATCGGGATGGCCTCACCGAACTTCCACCCAGAAACATGAGCACAGGTGAGTGTAATAGGTCATTGGCGGATAAAACAAACGGACAGCCCAAGATGCACTGTTATTGAAAATACCAACAATACATAATGCGTTGATAGTTTCATTTAGTTTCATTTAAATCTGGCATGTTGTTTCCGTAGAGCTGTTTAGTCGTACTGACTCGCAGCTGTTCCCACACACTCACAGTTTACTCTCAAACGATGACAGTGAAGAGCGAGAGAACTAGAGAGAAAATTGACAGGAGAAAGTGGAGGTGAAGACATATATAATTAATATATATCAATATATATATATATTATAATATATATATATATATATATATATATATATATATATAATATAGTGGTAGCCCACCTCTGGTGCGCAATTTGCAGGGACCCCTCCTCGAAGAATAAACCAGAGCATTCAGAGAAGATCTTTTTTCTCACTGAATACTAATTCTTTTCTTACTCCTACCACATCCTATATATATATGTATTGGTCTTCTCCCTATATATATATATATATATAATATATATATATATATATTATAGTCCAAATATAAGGGTATATCTAAGTATAATATAAATATATATAATTATGAATCTTCCTAACATTTTCATATATAAATTCCTTAGTGATCCCACAGTTAAAATTATTTTGTCTTCTTACTGCTGCTCGGAACACTTTAGGGAGCTCGGTGACCATCTGATTGCTGCGTTCGGACCCCCCACTGACGAGGCTCGAAGCCCCAGAGATGCTAGGCATCCTCTTGACATATTCAAAGATCCTCCAATCCTCAAGGCCACGGCAATTTGTTTTGCGTTACATCTATGGCTTTACGTCGGATTGCCTGAACGAATATCAATTAAATGCTTCTTAATCTCTCTTTTTTTTAGGTGAGGTGAGGTCCGAATTTACCGTCGACCAAGATGATGATATTCTAGTGACACATCCCGGGCTTCCAGAATGGGGCGTCATCGAAACCACTGTGAGGTTGAGGCCAAAAAGGGGGAAAGTCTGTGTTGGTACCGTGTTTGTTACAGCGATTTATCGAAGGCTCATGAGCAAGTGAAGTGAGCCTTAACGTGAGGCACTGTGCCACCCTCGGCGCCTTCACCACGCTCGGGGTCCTGCTGTGTGTGTGGATGGGCGGCGATGGTGGTGAGTGAGTAGCGATCGGGCGGCAATGACGCTGTCCACGGCCCCACGCCACACTCACGCCCTCGCACCCTGCAGATCATGTGCACATCGCAAGTTCAACACGCAACTATGTGTCAGCCCAGGACCGCCGCTTTAGTGTGGCGTGTGTGTGGGGTGGCGTGGCTTGGGTGGTGGGGCGGTGTCCCAAAGTGTGCGAGTGTTTTTGGCGCGACGGTAAGCAGATGGTGGCTTGTCGAGACGCCCATTCATCGATATTCCTCGAGGGATCGAATCCACGACGCAAGTGCTGGATCTCAGTCAACACACCTGAGGATACTTCCGCGCGACTCTTTCGTTTACACGGGCCTCCGCAGCCTGCAGAAGGTCATGCTCAACCATTGCAACCTGATTCTTTTGGAGCACGGCGCGTTCAACGGCGTAGAGAACATAATGCAGCTTGACTTGAGTAACAACCAATCTACGGTCCGTGCCGTCGGCGGCTCTAATGGACATGTTGGGCTTGCGTGAAATTGCGTATTGCTCACAATGCACTCACCTCCGTGTCGGCTTCAGCCTTCACACGCACGCCACACATCGTCCAGCCTTCGACCTGAGCCACAACCAAATTAACACCATCGAGCCTGGAGCCATCAGAAACCTGGACGGAATTAGAAGTTTTTAATTTATCTTATAATAAACTTATTTCCCTGAAATGCGAGTGAACTCGAGCCTCTGGTGCTCTGGAGAGTAATTCGTGTAGACGGAAATCCCTGGCACTGTGACTGCCATTTACGGTCGCTTCGTTATTGGTTTCATTTCCGGAATATGGAGGTGTCTGTGCCGCCGTCCTGCTCGCATCCCAAGGTGGTTGATGGGGCAGGACTGGCCGCTGCTGGCCGAGGAAGAGTTCCTCTGTGCACCTAAGGTCTCGGCCGACGCCCCAAGGGTGCTGGCGGCGCACGGTGAGAATGTGTCGGTTGCTGTGTCGCGTTGAAACAGAGGTGGAAGCTACTGTTACGTGGTTCATGGGCGACGTTCCTTTGTACAACGATAGCGAGCTACAGCGATACTTCGTAGTGGAACTGATGACTTCGAGGGAACATGTCCTATGTGTCAAACTTGACTATTACCGATGTGGTGTCCGAAGATCAGGGTACGTACCACTGTGTGGCGGAGAACAGAGCGGGGCTCAGGGAGACCAATTTCACGCTCCAGGTATCGCCACAAAGCGGCGGAAGTAAGAATTGCCAACATCGATGTTAGTTACATAAAGGAGGGTCTCTTGGGCGGATTCGCCTTTCTGATTTTTGTGTTACTTCTCGTGTGTAGTATAGTGTATTGCAAAGTCCGAGTGAGTCGTGGCCAAACGACAGGACGAAGGACAGTGTGGAAACCGGCCCAATCCCTCGAGAGGCTCTGACTGCGAAACCCCGCACAAGCTGGCAGCGATCCACATGTGTACCGACCAGCGAACTGGGACTCTTCGCCTTGCAGACAGCCTCCAGAACCCTCCTGGAACGTGAGACATAGACGGGCGTCAGGGGACTTCGCTCCTGCCAGTTGTTCTTGATACGAACGCTGCTGATTCAGAGACAGGAGATGCCAGAATGCCCAGGGGCACCAGGCCATGGCATCCAACGCTGTGTCCTTCGTCGAGAGCCCTAAACTCGATGTTTGTGGTATGCACCACGCCACACTAGACAGAGCCCAGGGAAGACATGGTCTGCAATAAGGATATTTTTCTGCATAGAGTGTGTAGTCGCTCGGTGTCTCAGGTTTCCTTAGGGAGTGGAAAACAGTACCCAGATCTGTTGGATCTGCCACACCCACAGTTCGGAGTGCAACTGCAACAGCAGATACAGCTGCAAGACGGCGGACAGGAAATGCCAGCAACTCAGCGCAGGCCTCCTGCAGTAGACCGTAAGTTATCAAAGTTTCTTCCTTTATAGACACAATTAACTATATTTAAAAAAAAGTTTAGTGTCGTGATGTT